>VWZK01011959.1:213935-235883 GCA_013396935.1 Baryphthengus martii
GGGGCTCCGGTCCCGTCGCCCTCCCCGGTGATGTCCTCGACTCTCCTGTACCCCCTGCCCCGTTCCGCCGCGCTAACACGGGGAGCAGAGGCCCGACAAGCTCGCCACATCAGTGCCCCCCTCCATGCAGCACCCTCGCAGCCCGGGTTGCAGCCGAGACCGTCCCCTCTGCGGCAGCTTCTTCTCTCCCTCCTTCCTGCTTTCCCCGGTGATGGTCTCCGGTCGAGGGGCAAGAGTCCACCTCACCACCACCCGTTCGCACCCCGAGCCCAGCAGGACAGGGTTAATACCCTTCCCGCTCCTGCGGGTGGGGACCTGCGGTGCCCGCAGCCTGCGAAAGGGGAACCCTGTGGGGACAGGGACGGTGACAAACTGGGGTTGGCTGCAGCCGTGTCCCTGGGGAAAGGAGACTGGTGGGGATTCTCTGGTGTCTAATACAGGATGAGTTCTTCCCTCTGCAGGGCACCAACTCCTCCCTCACCTCCCGCCCTGCCCTGACACCGACTTGCACAAACCCTGTAGGAACAAAATCTGCTTGAAATCCCCCGAAGCGGTTTGAAGGTAGTGGCAATGGGGACAACGCTGCATGGTCACAAGGTGAGCAGGGGCCAGTTGCCACCCACTACCCACTGACACCCCAAAAAGCCCTGACGGCGCCAGCAAGGACTTGTTGGTCCCCATAACAGACCAGTTCACCCCACGGCCATCCAAAAATCCACGGCACAACCAGGATATGGCATCCGTGCCAGAACCTCTTGACATCCTTCCATGTGGAAAGCAAAGGGACACGCCACCCTTGGGCAAGCAGCTCTTAACCTGGGACAGCTTTTGGGCTCCCAGGTGCCCTGAGTCCCTGTGAAGAGGACCTGGATGTGCCAGGGACAGCAGCGAGCTGAGGCAGGGGCTGATGGCTGGGGCCGGGAGCACGTGTTTAGTCATTGGCAGAGTCGAGACTGCAGCGAGAGCATCTCTAAGCACGGAAAGAACTAATTTTACCCCATTTTGTTTTCCAGATTTTGAAGAAATGAGGCACTTTTTTCACCAAGAAGGGGACACTGAGCACAGGGTAGCGGCACCTGACTGCTCCCAAGGTGAGTTGGGGTTTGGGGAGGTGCATGGGATGAACTGGCACCAAGTGTCCCTCACACAGAGGCACCTCAATGACCAAGTCCCACCCTTTTTTTCCCTTCCTGAAGCCACTAGCAGCCATTGCATCGCTCTGGCTGTCACCTGTGTTTTCAAGCAGGCTGTGGGGCATCTGCCTCCCATCCGTGCCACCTATTTCCCATAGGACCCTGCAGGATTTGCTCCTCCTGCTTCCCTAAAAGGATGTTTTTCTCCTTTATTTTCTGCCATGCTGCACTGGGACTCCTGCAGACCCTTTCCATTAAGCCCCAGCCACCCTCTCCATCCTTCCCCACCAGCCAAAGCCCTTCACAGTGGTAGGGAGGGGAGCGTACTCCTGCCCTCCTCTCTGAGGCTGGGGCTCCACATCCACCCCTTAGGTTTTGACAGAACCTTGACCTGGGGGCCAATCTCATTTGCAAAAGTTCCCTTTAGCTTTATAGTTTTACTATTATTAAAGCAACAGAGTGTGGCTGAAATTTAAGCGAGGAAAAAGAAATGAGCGGAGCGTCCTTCAGTTCAGCACGCTCCTGAGCTTGACAAAGGGCTGAAGCTGGGGATGACGTTCCCACCATCGAGGATGCCCTCCTGAGTCCCCTTCCTTGCTGGAGACTGGTCCAACCTTGGGGCTAGTTTGTACAAATCCAAGTCTGAAAAAAAAAACCACCAAAAAAAAAAAACCCAACGTGTCAGCAGCAACAGCTCCAGCCACACTGCAGAGCCACCCGCTCCCCTCCTCAGCTCAGCTGCCTCCCCGTGGTCGCTGCTGCCGGGAAATGCTTTTCCTCTGACCAGTTTCAATCTCGTCACTCGGTAATTCCTTGTGCGACGAGACAGAAAACAACCCCCCCCAGACCCCTTTCTCCAGCCCATATGTTTCCCCGCACACTCTCCTCCTGCTCCCGCTCACTCGCTGCCTCTCAAGGTAATCACCGGCGCTGCAATCGCTCTTCAGGAATATTTTTTTTTCATTATTATTATTATTATTCTTTTCCTCAGGTGCTTAATCACCCTTATTACCCTTTTCTGATTAATTAATTCTAATTAATTTTGCACTATCATTTTTGAGAAGAGGTGACCAGGACAGCACATGTTGTTGCAGGTGATTTCGAAGACAGGTCCCGTGTTGTCCGCTCAGCTCTTCCCTCAGCGGCGTTTGACCCGGGTCCGGGTGGGCTCCCGCTGCCCCGTTGGCTGCCGTTAAAGGCAATTAATAGAGCGATGCCCTTCTGAGGCCCAGGGAAGAGCCCCAAGGTACATGGGATGGTCCCACCTCCTTTGCTCTGCTGAGGCCACAGGGTTTGACCCTGATAAAACCTGCCTGTGTGTCCACATTTGCCTGGCTCCTTCAGCCGCCTCCGCCACACCGTGGCCACAGCTTGGGAAGTCGGAATAAATTAGGTCAGGGCTGCTCCTCGTTCTGCCAAGAGCCACCAAGGCGCTCAGAGGGGTAGCAGACGCAGGTCCCTGTGCACTGGCCACGCTCCCTCACCGCTCATCTTCCGGAACCGGTGCCAGCCTTTCGCCGGGTACCGGCAAAGGTTTCCCCCCTGGATCGCCCAAGGGCCTTCGGAGCCAAAACCCAGCGTGGCTTGGGTGATCCTGCCCGTAAAATAAATACAGGTGTCCCAGGGACAGAGGCCAGCGTCCCTCTGCTCTTTGTCCCAACAGCAACCCCTGGTCTATACCTTGTCACTGGTGCCCGGTAAGGAGAGGGGATGTGTGCAGGGGGGCTTGTCAGGGTGTCCCTTGTCCCTGTCACAAGTCGCTGCCCCCAGACGGAGCCGGTCAGGCACTTCTGCTGGCCAGATGGCCACCCAGTGTGGCTCGGGGCTGGGACCATCCATCCCACCTCGCTCCCTTGGCCACTGGCTCTCACTGAGAGGCTGAATCATCGCCATTGACGCTGCTGAACCCCTCCCCTCAGCCCAAAATAGAGAAAATATATTTATTATATAGAGTGTAATATGTGAAAGACTCTGTGTGCTATATACTAGAGAGTAGGTAGTATAGGCTGCATATAGATAGACAAAAATTCTCTCTATACAGTGTGTATAGGATATTGTGAGTGTAATAACTGTGTCTAAGTGTGTGTGTACACATCTATATTGTATTTACAATATATATGTATAGACTATGTCTAGATATATCTACATATACAGCATATCATACACACCAGCCATATTTACATACGTGTTTGCACACCAGATAGCCAGATATAGGTCTATACCTATAGATATACTGGCATATAAATATGCACATACAAAAATACACTTATATACAACATATAACGTATTTTTATATATGTATCTGTGGTGTACATGATATGGTGAGGGGGAAAGAAGGAAAGAGAGAGAGAGCCAATGTGTGTGTTTGTCATATAGTGCGCAGTGAAGCGGCCCTGGCTCTGTGGCTGGTGCAGGGCAGCGGGGAGGAAGAGGAGGAAGCGGAGGGAGGAAAGCACGCAGCAGGGAGAACACAAACCGCTCGGAGTTACCAAAGCTCCCCTCTTTGATTAATTGTACTTTCTATTTGATAAATGTTACTCAGGAGTATAAAATATGCAAAGCACTTAGCAAGTTCACACTGTTTAAAGAACTCAACCAACTAAATTAAAATTCGATGATACGAGCGGAGCTGATGAAGAGCAGCGTGGCGGCCGCCGGCCGGGGAGCCTGTGCCACGGCCACACATCCCGCCTGCCCGTCCCTCCCCGGCGAGCTGAACAGCACCGGCCCCAGCGTGGCAGCACCCAGCCCGTGGGAAGACACCTTGGACCCGGCTGCAGCAAGTGAATTTGGTGAGGCCATGGGTTGGGGGTGTCTCGTGTGGCCCCCAGTGCCCTGGCTGGGTCCCTGCGGGGCGGTGGGGAGCTGTGAGGGGCCAGCCCAGAGCATCGTCACCCTGTGCCTGGGCTCGGTGGTGCTGCCTGCCCAGGACTGTGCTGAGCAGGCAGAAGGGACCCCAGCACAGGGCTGCCTGGTTTGGGGGGGGCCTGAACAGTTTGTTCTGATTCCCAAGCTCCCACCATTGCGGGTGACAGCAGCCAAGCACCCAGCTCCAGGGACCAGGGTGGCTCCAATGGGTCACTGAAATCCCCAGATCAGGGATTTTCTGGCACTGTTGAGCCCCAGTGCAGCACCCCAGCACCCCACCCTGTTTCTCCCATCACACTGTGGTGAGCGTGACACGCTGGCAGCACTGTGTCCTTCCAGACATTTGAAGGGAATTAACCCTTTTCCAGCTTTCCCAAAAAGGCAGCCAAGCCTCATCAGGTGAAGGGGACTTCTCCTGGTGTAGGAAGGATGGGGGACCCAGTCCCCTCATGGGGTGTCTGCAGTCCTGCCAGCTCCCACCTCTGCCCCAGCTCATGGGCTGGGGGATACAGCAAGCACTCTGGGGAGGATGCAGGGTGCACATTGAGCAGGATCCCCCAGTGCATGACATGTGCCTGGTTTGCTCTGGCCACGCTCCTTGGCCTCCCACGCTGTGCCATGGCCCCTGTCCCAGGTGAGCAGGGCTTGCTGGAGTCGGCTTTGAGCAGCAGCAGCAAGTCAGGCAGGTAGCAGCTCCCTCCTGCTTACATGTGAAAGAGAGAGGAAAACCTGGCCTGGATCTGGCCTGACTGAACACCTGCCTCTCAGGAAAGACTTAAGAGCCCCACTTGAGATGTTTAAGCGTGGCTCCAGAGCTGCCCGCTGAGCCCCTGGGTGTCCCGTTGGGTCACCTAGATAGTTATTCACCTCCTTCTTCTCCTGTGCCGTCTTCCTAACCTTCAGCAACACTGAGCAATCCAGGCAAGAAGCCACGGGCAGGGGATGGGCAGGACAGAGAGATTTGTCCACAGGATAAAGACTTTTTGTTTTCCAAAGTTAGTCTTCACTGAGCTGATAAATCCTCCTGCAAGGTGTGATCTCGCACCTGCTCAGCCCCAACAGGGAGAGACTAAATTGACCTCAAACTTTGCAAAACCTCCTGTTTTTGCCAGGGAGGGATGAGCTGGTGTGACAAGGCAAGGTGCTGCCGGGGAGCCAGCCCCGAGCCCCCAGCACATCCCAGTGTGGCACAGCCGAGGGCTGGCTTATCCTTCCAGTCTTGAGCAACCATTTAGCCCCTATGAACCCACCCGGCTGTAAATCCTGGCACAGACAAGTCCCAAACATTCGTTTCAGGCAATGCAATTTGTGTCATCTCAGCATTAGCATTTACACTCTTATTAATTAATACTTGTTAAACTGAGACTAAAAATAAAGCGCTCGGCTCCTCGTCTCAGCTAACGCCTCTTTGCCCTCGCCCGGCAGCGCGGCTGGGCTGTGGCAGGCTCAGCACCCGACTGCTCCCTTCTCCAGAGCCAGAAAGGAGAAATTAAAAAAAAATAAACACAACAAAAGGGCTGTGTCGAAGCAAGAATCCTGCTAAAGCAAAATTCACCCCTTTCTGCACAGCCTCGGTGGGACAAACGGACCGGCTCGAGGCTCACTCTCGCCTCTGCTCCTGCTGGGACAAGCTGTGGGGTGACGGGGCCGGCAGCGCACGCAGGGCTGAACCTTTCTTTTCCGTTCCAGCTTCTGAACTCGTTTTTTTCTTTTGCTGCTTTTTTTATTTTTCTCCCTAGGCTGGGCCAGCTCGGTCACACTTCCCATTCGGAGCTGATTGCATTTCCCAAGCGGGACACCCCAGGAGGGCTCGTGGCCAGGAAGGAAATGGTTAAGCACGGTGAGTGCAGGTGGGATTTTGTGCCTGGGCAGGGCAGGTGCTGCCCCACTGCCACCAGGGCCTTCAATTCGATCCGAAGGGCAGCAGGGACTGCAGAAATTTGTATCCAGCAGCACCCCTTTGGATGCAAAGCCGGTGGTTGCACGCGGGGGGTCAGCGCAGCTGCAGAGGAGAGGAGCCTGAAACAGGGGGTCAAAAAGGCTTTTGGGGAACCCCAGGGGTGAAACTCAGCCTGGTTGGGACAGGAGCAGTGGTGCATCCCACCACACTCCAGCCAGTCCTTGAATCCACCAAGGTCCACGTTTCCTCCCTTCCCAACAGCCCGAGCTCCTGGGCCCCCTTCAGACCTCAGCTAAGCAAAGAAATGGAAGTCTCAGCACGGGCTGCTTCCCATATAGATTCCATGCATTGCACAGGGATCTGTAGCACTCAGACCTCTAGCGCACGCCGAGCCGAGGCGCACGGATGGCGTGGTGCTGGCTGAGGCTGTGCCAGCTCTGCCTCCCCGGTGCTATTGCTGGGAATGGCAACCTGGTCTGCAATATTTAATAGCATTAATAATATTAAATAATAATAATAATAATAATAAATATTGTTAGTTAACCTTTGCTAGCAAAAACTCAAAGCCTGCAAATGTGTGTGACTCCGGGAAAGCCCCACATTACCAATCTGTGTGACCGAAAACACCGACCTGTGCTCTTCCCAGAGCCCCCCGGCTTTCATTGCCTGGAAAAGTCCAAGCTCCACCAGAGCAAATCCAGGATCCCACCCTCCTTTGCTGTGCCAGGGCAGTCTGGCATGGAGTCGGGGGGCAGAGGGGCTCTCCCAGTTTGGGGTGTGGGAGGGAAAAGCTGATGGCCAGGAGTCGGGTACCGGAGCCGGCAGCACCGGCAGCACTTGATGATGCAGCGTGGCTCGCTGGCGTTGGGAGGGAATGTTAATGGTGCCGGGCTCCTGGGAGAAATGATCAAATTCTCTGTCTAAAGCAGGGAGGAGAGGAAGGGGAGGGGGAGGAAGAGAAAATAACTCCACAGATTAATTCTGCTGATGAAAATTAAAATCGGGCATCACTAAACCAACCCCAGAACAAGGTGCTTTGGAGCCGCAGCTCAGCCTCAGCCCTAACCCTCCTCCCAGCGTCGGATCTGCCTGAGCTTTGCTCCTGCTTGTCCCCGAAAAGTTCCCAGAGGTGATAATCCAGCGGCTCCTTCACGGGTAAAAGTGCTGCAGCCGGCGGGGCAGGATCAGGCTCTGGGGCCAGGAGGAGATGGGCTAACCTGGCCGAGAGCATCCTGGGTCCCATCGCTCTGTCTCTGGTGCCTTTGCTTTACCTGCCCTGAGGGGAAGTCAGAGCACCCAGAATTGTGAGATTCATTTCAATGCCAAAGATTTTTTTTTTAAAAAAAGAAATGTTAAGGAGTTACTATTTATTTTTTTATTAACTTCCTGGGTTTTGAGCCTTAAAAAAACCTTCGTTTTTGTCTCTGTGCTCTCCAGAGATGATGGCTCCCAAGGTCTTCCTTGCCTGAAACAAAAAGTGGCAACTCAGCAGTGACCACAGGACTCCAGGAGCTGCTGCTTTAGAACGAAAACCAGCTTTAAAAAGAAAATAAGGTAAGAGTTTGGGAGTGGGCCATGCCATCAGCCGCTGCAGGATCTGACCCTCCTGGCTGGCAGCTCCCTCCTGCTCTGCTCCTGTCCGAGCTGGAAAACCTCCTGGAGAGCCTGGGAAGTCCTGTGGGAGGGATGTGACATTCCCAGGGCAGCTCCGGCAGCATAAGGGGACTTTCCTAGGTTTGGACAGCCTTGGACACATCGGACGGCACAGAGGAAGACACAGAGCTCTGCCTTGGGGGCCACAGCGAAGCCTCGGGGGTCCTTGCAGCAGGCCCAGGGGGGCACCCATGGGTGGGACCCCCTCCGCACACCCCACTCTGCCGCACCCACCTTCCCGCTCCCCTCGCCCTTGCTGCCAGCCGGCCCCCCTCCCTGGCTGTGATTTCATTTTCATCTCGGGCTGCTTTCCTCCCTCTCTCCCTCCCTCCCTCCAACCCTCCTCCCTCTCTCGCCGCTGCCAAGTCCGCAGGTTCCCGCTGTGACCTTGAGCTGGTTTCTGGAACCGGTTGTGGGTTTCTTAAAGGAGCCGTGAGGGCTCCCACCACCCTTCTCCTGCTCCCCCAAACCCTGGCCCAGCCACACACTGGGACCCTCATGGATGGAGGGAACGGGGAGCAAGAGCAAGGAGGCCCCTAAGGGCACAAAAACTGGGAAACGGTGGACGTGGCAAATTCCGTGGCCGCAGAGCCACGGCTCAGCCACGCTCACAACCAACTGCTGTGTTTGCTCTGGGACCGATCAATCAGCCACTGGAAAGGGGCTCCTGGGCACCAGACCCAGTACTGTGTGAGGAGTGGAGTGAGCAAAGTCCCCGTTTGTGTGTGGTCCCCAGTGCTGGCAGCAGCATGGGGACAGCCTCAGGAGGTGGGGGGTACTTGGGCTGGTGGGGTGAACCCATCTCCCAGCACCAAGGTGGGCTGGTGGGTTGTGGTGTGGCCTGGGGGGAACCAGCTCTTGGGCTGCCACTGAGAAGCTGAAAAGCATCTCCAAGTGCAACGAGTTCCAGGGTGGTTGTGCACACGGAGACCCCGCTCCTGAGAGCAGAGGTGTCCCAGAGCCAGTGCCACAAAGGTTTTTAAGCCACAGCTTAGCTAAGCTGGCCAGGCTGAACCTCAGCCTTACTTGGCCAGCCCAGGCCATACCGTAAGCTCCATCAGCTGGAGAGGACCCCAATCAATAAGTGCCTTCAAGGCAAGTAATAAAACTTTGAAATCATGCAGGCAGCGCTTGGCGCTCCGCAGCGAAGGTGGTGTTTAATTCATGGGGCTGATCTCGGGGAGCCAGGGAGGGAGGTCTTAAATTAGGGAGAAAGGCCAAGGGGCCACACTGGTGCCCTCTGCACCGCGTGTACGGAGCTTGGACAGGTTTGGAAGATGCTGCCGTGACAAAACCACTGCTGAGCCTTCCTGGCTTACAGTGCCCAAGGGCAGCACCTTGTCCCAAACCCACTGGAGGTATCAGAGAGATCCAAAGGTGCCCCCAGTCTCCACCCTTGCCTAAGCACCTCTCAGTCCTGGGGAGATGCTGAGTGGGTGTGTGGATCGTGGGACCCCACAGATCAGCCTGGGGACCCCAAAAGCAAACGCTACCCTGTGAGCTGAGAACCAGCAACACCTCCTGCCCTGGACATGGAGCCCATGGCGGCTCCTAAAGGTGTGGTTGGGAGCAGGAGAGGATATCGTCAGCCCCATCTATTAAAGATACATCTATTATAGGGGGAAACTGAGGCACTAGGGGGTTACAGAAGTAGAAGGGATAAAGGGTAGTTATGGGAGAAACTCAGTAGGGCTCATGCTCTGGAGCAGACCAGTTGTTCAGCAAGGGGAAAACCCAAGAGATTTCCCTCTGCATCACTATGAAAATAAGGGTCACATTTAGACAACACAGAGACATCAATGGGCCACCAAAGGTCACAGCCTGGTAGCCAGGGACCATCGGGAGCCTCTGATGCTGCTGAGGAGAGAAGAAACTGCTCCCCTTTGCCATCTTCATCTGAGATTCTGGGACTGATGCCCTGTGCAAGGAGCTGGGTCTGGCCCACAGGTTACAGGGACCGAAGAGCTCAGGGCTGTTGGGGCAGCTCAGGAGGCTCAGCCATTGCCCCACCACTGTGGGGACAGCTTGAGCTCTCATACCACCCAGCGAGGGGACACAGTCCAGTGCCACACCGGGAGGGGAAGGAGGATGGATGGAGCAGGAGGAGGTGGGAGAGAGGGGGGAAAAAAAAGGAGAAAAATGAGTTTTGCTGCTGCCCCAGTGGTGTGGCGATTGATCGGGTGCAGGCTGGTGTGGAGCGGTGCTGAGAGCCTCATTCCCCACCGCCGGCTCACAATTATTGGAAAAAAACCGGCGCTGCTGCTGCAGTGAAATTAGTTATTGATCTCTTGTCTGGGTGACAAGCGCGGCACTCGGCTGCGGGGCTGCTCTCCCCACCGGCTGGCCCCCCAGCCTCCTCCGCTCGCCCCGCCGGGGCTCAGCATCCCCGAAGCTGGCCTGAAGGAGGAGGTGACAAGAAGGCGACTGGAGGTCTCACTGCTCAGCCCAGCTCCGAATCTGATGAGGTTTCGCCCACCAGTGAAGATATTAGAGGGAGAAAAAGGGCTCTGCCCCACGCAGGATAGGATCCCCCAGTGCTGACACCCCCCCCTGCTTTCACCCTTTGCAAAGCTTTGCCCCCCACCCACAGCCATTGCGCCCCCCCCTGCCAGGGCTCCTGGCTCCCAGGGGTAGGGGTCAGGGTGTCCTGGGGTCTTTTCCATCTCCTGATAACCTGGCCACCTCGGAAGGAGATAAGGCAGCGGGAAATCAGGCAGTCAGAGAGCTTTTGTTGTCTGGGAAAGCTCTGCATCCCTGGCTGCAGCCGGCCAGAGAGGCTGGACCAGCATCGGCTGCCCAGCCCCACAGGGACACGAAGGGAGCTGTGAGTCCGAGGCAAACAGTTTCAGCCCATCCTAGAGACACTTTCACAGTTTCAACAACAACAACAAAAAAGGTATTTATTTTTGCTGTTTTAATTCCTCGTGCGAGGCAGGAACAACAGGGGACTTTCAAACAACCCTGTTTTCCTCCAGCCGTGGTCACCAGAGAAAAAGCTTCGCTCAGGGCAAAGTCAGGGTTTGGTCTCCAGCAGGTTCTTTTGGCGTCTCACCTTTGCTTTAAGTTAATTGAGGTGTTTCTCTTGAACAGAGCAAGGGTGTTGCCAGCAGGGACGGTGGTGTGAGGCCGGCACTGAGGT
Organism: Baryphthengus martii; assembly: GCA_013396935.1. Lineage (NCBI taxonomy): Eukaryota > Metazoa > Chordata > Aves > Coraciiformes > Momotidae > Baryphthengus > Baryphthengus martii. Next base: position 224,629 of record VWZK01011959.1, read on the forward strand.
CTCCTCGGTCACATCGTGGTTGTTTTACCGTTTTTTACACCAACTTTTTGCCCAAGAAAGCAACTCCCAGAAGTGATCTCTCCTCGGGGTATAATTAAAGTGGCTTTTGGGATGCAAAAGAAAAGCCAGGTGATGGGTTCCTCTGCAAAACCCACTAAGTTTCCCTTGGGCTTCTTCTGTGGGATCCCTGCGATGGGGACATGGGCAGTGGCCCCCTCCCTAGAGGGTCCTGTGGGTGCTGTGTGTTGATTAGCATCTGAGGGTGTCCCCAGGCTGTGGCATGAACCGGTGACACCATCTATGTGCAGAGCCTGCAGGCTGTGCTGGTGGTGGGGTGCCAGGAGGGAACTCGGTGGATGCAGGACTCGGTGGATACCTGTCCCATGAGTAGCTCCCAGGGATGGGTAAAAAGTGGCAGGCAAAGGGGGCAGTGTCTGGAGGCCACCAAGGTGGCTCACGGGGTGTCCCCAAGCCCTGTGGCGAGGGGCACATCCAGCTCTCACCGCCTGCCTCCCTCTCAGCATCCCAGGCAGTGCAGGACCCCTGGGCTTTGGTGTCCCCGGGAAGGTTGAGGTGGGGGGGTGGGGGGTCCTGGCCCCTTCCCCAGCCCTGAACAAAGGAACAAAAGCCCGTGGGATTCGGAGGCATCTCCGGCTGGGGTATTTATTTAGCCCTGAGGGAGGTGGAGAGGGGAGCGGAAACTGCATTTCAAAGCATTTCACCCTTTTGAACCCTTTGCAGCCCCCTCCCCAGTGCCCTCTGCATGGATCCAGTATCCCTTCGAGAGGGCACCAGGTCCCCTCCGGCCAGCCCCAGGGTCTCTGCTGGGGAGGGAAAAAGAGAGATGGGGAAGTAAAAAAAAAAAAATAGCGCCAGTCCATGCAGGAGGAGGGAGCAGATCCCTGCGGGAGTGTTTCCCCAGCTCAGCTCCGCTCTGCGTGGGGAAGGTGAGGATGCCCCAGCTCCAGGGACCGACCGCAGGGCTGAGGGATAGCTTGGGAACTCATGTGTTTCTCCTCAACTCTCTCTGTTCTCACAACTACACCGTGGAGGATTTTTTTTTTGGAGAGTGGGAAATGTTATCCTGGAGTTGGCTCCAAACCTGCTCCTGGACCCTTCCCAGCCTGCCAGCACCCGGAGCAGAGTCATGGACACACATATTCCCTCAGAGACACCAGAGGAGGTTGGCAGACACCGGCCTGGCAAAGCACATCCCTCGCAGACCTGCCCAGGCTCCCCCAGCAAGATCCCACCAACACTGGGAGGGCTCTGGTTGCCCGTGGTCATCCCCGGCTGCTTTTGCAGGTCCCCTTGTCACATACATCACCCAAAGCTGGGTGCACAGCCAAACCCCCAGTGCCTCTGGCCCCAGCTGTGACACCAGCCTGCATCCCAGGGACCACAGCACCTACGAGATCTCCTGGGCTGTTTTGGTGTTTCACCACCCAAAAAGCCCCCATTTCCCCCACAGCCGGGCAGGGAGGCCCAGTAGAAAGAGCCGCTGGCATCTTCTCTAGAAAAGCCACTTTCCCATTTGCAACTGGGCAAATTCCCACTGAATTGGCCTCACCCCGTCGCTGGCAGGGGAAGGCAGCGTGTGAGCCAGCCAGCACAGCCCCAAACCCCTCAAACTTCTGCGAAGCTGGGATGTGGATCCCAACTGCTCCTGAGGGCCTCCGGAGCTGTGACCTCCGCTGGCGCTGTGCAGAGATGAAGGAGAAAGGCGCTGGGCTGAGCCCATCCGCCGGCTCTCCCGCCGCTCCACTAACCTCCCGGCACGCTGGCGAAAGCCGGGCCCACGCCGATGGCGGCGGCTGGGCAGATGGAACGACCAAATGATGGCTTTGCAGGGGGCCTGGGATTTGTTTGAGCCATCGCTGTCTCAGTGAGTGACTTCGAATAACGGATACACTTGAGAAAATCGCCATCTGCTCCCGGACAATTCGCAACCAGAGGAAAAGGTGAAATAAATTCAGCTCACTGTGTTATCCGCCCATTCCCAGCTCCAACAGCAGGGTCAGGCTTCGTGTGGCATCCTAAGAGTGATTTGGGAAGGAGAAAATGGTTTGGGATGAGCAAAAAGTGGGAGGAGGATGGAAGAGGTGAGGTCCCAGGATGCTGTGCCCACGGCAGGGCTCTCCCGACATCCCGGGCTTGGTGAGTTTGGCAGGAAGCTGAAATCTCACCAGATCCATTCTTTTTTTTTTCCATCTCTGAATTTTGAGTGCCTCTTGCTTCCAGATGGGCTGGAAATACCACAAAAACAGATGCTACAATGCAGCACATTTCATGCTTCGAACCCGGGCAGAAATCAGACATGAAAAATAAATGCAGGGGTTTGCAGTGCTGGCCTCGCTGGGGCTGAGGGCAGCTGGAAGAGCCCTCACACCCACAGCCCGGCCCACGGCACACTCAGCAGCTCCAGAAACCAAACCCCTCACTCTCAGCAAAGCAAACCCATCTCAGGCGGGGATAAAAGTGCCTCCTGCATCTCTGCTCGACCACGCCTGTGAGCCCAGAAACCCCACACAGCTGATTTTCATGCATTTGCCATCAGGAGGGGGATAAATCCCGTCCCCAAAGTCACAGCGCTGTGCGGCAGTGAGGGATCCCTGGTGCTTCTGAGGGGACTTTGCTGGGGTAGAAGACGCCTCAGTGCTTGGTCTTGCAGGGGCGGGAGGAGCTGGTAAGGGACAGAGCTGGATGTGACCATTTTTGGTGGCCTTTTACTCCCAACAAGCCCAAAGTGAGGGTGCCCAGCAGCGGTGCTGCCCTGTACACCTACCGTACCGAAGGGAGCCTGTTGCACACATGAAGGAGCAGATGGATGTTTCTTCATCTGTCTTTTCCTCCTCGCTGGACTTTACCTGGGCATTAGGGTGTGTTTGGCACCTGGTGAACACCACCTGAGCTGGCACCACCAAGGCGAGGCGCTGCCTCCAAGTGCTGCTGTTGTGGGCAAAGAGGCACCACGGGGAGTCCCCGGCTGGGTGACAGTGCGGGGGGGACCCTGCACAAGGTCCTGGCGAGCACCACGGCCACACACGGGGCCCATCTGCTGGCACAGCATCCCTGAGCACGGCGCTGCCGGCCGGTGAGGGGCAGGATGCTCTGGTGAGCCCGGTGGCTGCCACTGCTCCCTGCAGCTGGTGTCCCCCTTGCAGGGAATGCCGGAGGGGCTGTGGTCCCACCAGGACCCCAAGTGGCTTCCTGCCAAGCTGCACTGGCAGTTCTTGCTCCGCACGGTGAGGGAAAGCAAGCTCCTGGGGAGGAAGAGGAGGAGGAGGAGGATGGGGTAGAGGAGGATGGGGAAGAAGAAGAGGATGAGGATGGGGAGGATGAACAGATGAAGATGGGGAGGATGGGGAGGAAGAGGAGGATGGGAGGAATAGGGAGGATGAGCATGAGAAGGATAAGGTCGGGGAGGAAGAGGAGACTAAGGATAGGGAGGATGGGGATGAGAAGGAGAATGATGGAGAGGAACAGGAGGATGAGGATGAGGAGGAAGAGGGGAATAAGTATGGGGAGGATGGGGAAGAGAAGGAGAATGAAGATGGAGAGGAACAGGAGGATGAGGATGGGGAGGAAAAGGAGTCTGAGGATGGGGAAGAGAAGGAGGAGGAAAGGGAGGATGAGGATGGGAAGGAAGAGGCTGCCGGGTCTGGAAGGCGGGCGGGCTGGCAGGGCAGGCGGAGCGGGAGCAGCAATCTGGAGCGCAGGATGTGCGCTCTCGGCTGTCAGGCCGCGCTGATTAACGGGCCGCCTTCCAGCTCCGCGCCGGCTGCGAGCCTGGCAGGAGCGGAGCGCCCCCCTTCCCCCCCCTCCGGCTTCCTGCCGTAGGAGGGGCTCGCTCAAAGGTTACATTTGCACAATGTGCCGCTGGAAAAGCGGTGCCAGAGGTTGCAGGCGGGGGAGCCGGGCGAGCGGGCAGCTCAGCTCCGCTCCGCTCCGCTCGTGTAATGGAAAAAACCCTCTGGGGGACGCGCGGGAAAATATCAAGTTCCTCTCCCCCAGCGCAGCGGAGCTGGGCCCGGCCAGCAGTGGATGTGGGGACCGAAGGGATGGGTGCGCACCCCCAGACTCTTAGCGCTGCTCCGGATCGGCCCCAAATGTAGGGGAAAATAGGGCTCTGCCCGTGCACCCCCCCGTCACCGGGGCTGCGGGGCAGCCAACCCCCAGCTTCTGGCCACGCTGGGCTCCTCGGGAAGGTTTTGGCACTTGCCACAGTCAGGATCCCGCAACTCTGCTGCTTGGTGGTGAAAATCGAGGATGTTGAGGGGAAATTTCTAAATCTGGCAAGGAAGAATTTCCTTCGATGGAGCTTCAGTCCACACCACTGTGATTTATGGGGCTTGGCAAAGCCACAACACATCCACACACGGACGCACCTCTGATTTCCAGTTTTCCCCGTCTCGCTACCCTCTAACTTTAGGTCTTGGAATATTAATTTGGTGCCTGGGAGCAATGAACCCACCATAGCTGCTCTCTGCCCCACAGCATCCCCTAAAACCTCTGCTCATCTCCTCCTGCATCATCCCTCTTGCATCAAACCAGTCTCCTCCTTAGCAGCGCAGCACCCTGCAGAGCAAAGCCCTTCGTCCCTCCCTGTACAAGACCCTTCCCTTCACCTTATCCATTTTTTTGTTACATATCAACCTGGTCACCTTTTTGCCCCTCCTCCAGCCGCAGAAGAGGGGTCAGGGCAGCACCCAACCTCACCTCAGGGTGCTGGAGCCAGCTCGCTCTGCCTTGCTGGAGCCGACATTTTCCTTTTTGTCTCCCTTGTTTCCTTGGTTTCAAGGTTTTTCTTCCTCACTGAGCCTCTAATTAAAAAAAAAAACCAAAACAAACTAGGGAAGGTTCCCAGATTCGAGGAGCTCGGAGGAGCACTTCAGCTGCTCCTGCAAGGCTCTCCCTCCCTGGGTGCAAGACCCAACAGTCTTACCCAAGTTCCTTGGTTTCGCCCCAACGCTTTTCAATCTCACCCCACCCCTGCGCTGAAGCAGCCAGACTCCAAACCCCACCAGCTCCCCCTACTCAGCATCACCCAGCCCTGGTCCCCACCGTGCTGGGGGTGCAAGTTCCACCCCCCCGCCTCCACTGCCCCTGCTTCCCCCTGTGCCTGTTTTCATTAGGATTTGGAGATAAGCTTCCAAATAAAGGCAGTGTTTTTAACCACTTGGTCTTATCAGTCAGCGTCCAACAACACTCGCCATCCACCCGGCGGGGCTTGGAAGATGCTCTGAGGGAAAAGGGGACCACAAACATCCAGACCTCTCCTTCTCTAAGATACAAACCAGCCCCACAACCTGCGACGTGGTTCCGGAGGGCAACGGTGGCTTTGGAAAACTATTCCTACCGTTGCTGTGTTCACGCAACCCCGTCCATCGATACAACCCAAGGAGCAGCTCGGCACACCTGGATTTTATTCCTGGTTCTCCTGCTGGCCTGGGGATGACCTTCGGCAAGTTGTTTCCCTTCCCCGCGCCTGTGTTTCCACTCGCTCTCCCATGACCAGCCCTTTCTAAGCCCAGCGATGCTCTCCCCAACGAGATACACCCCCCGCCCCCAACCCAAGGAGACTCCATCTGATTTTACATCATCCTCCTCAAAAGGTGCACAAAGGGCAGCAGCTCTGAGCATCGATGGGTCCTACGTACTCTGAGGGCTTCGCAGAGCCCCCGCTGCTGAGCCCCCTCCCCGCTGGGCTGTCCCATGGCTCAGTTTTACGGTGTGTGTGCAAAGCCCTGAATATACAAACCAGCTGCCGGCAGCTTCCAGCCCCCAGAGCTGCTCTGGGGAAAATCAGCTCCTCGCATGAACCTCACCACGGGGGTGCCTCCTGGGACAGGGCTGGAGATCGTCTCGCTCTCCTCCTCTAAGTATGGAGACCACGGTGGTGGGGAGAAATTCCCCAAGGTAGTAGCACCAATGATGGCAGAAAACATCCAGCTGCTTGGAGATAGCAAACCAACCCAAACTCCTCAGGTGAGCCCTATTTCTGTTGCCCCAAGAGCCATCATCCCACAGAAGGTCCTCGTTAGGGTTCAGCCCCGTTAGAGACCGTGGTGGTGGATGGCATGGAGAGAAACACAACTAAGAGCCATTTCAGCCCCTCACTGGCAGGGTTGTGGTGCTGCCCCAGGATGTGGGGTGGGAAGGCAGGAGGTGACGCATCAGACCCTGGACTTTGCACCCTGCTCACATGGCAGCCCCGCTCAGCTCCCCCCCTGCACACAGCGGAAGGTGCTGAGGGGCTGGCTGAGAGCACAGTGTGGGGGAGCATGTGCCTCTCACCATCGCAGAGGAGAAGGGTGGTGTAGTCTGGCAGCACCTACCTCCCCAGCAAATCCATCCCTGGGAGCGTCATAAGAACCTGGGATTGGGGACGGAAGGAGCACACGCGTCCTGTGTCACGTGCTTCCAGTGCAGAGCAGATGTTTTGAAGAGCCTGGCTCCCAGAAACCTCCACTGCGCACCCCGTCGCCAGAGCATGCAAAGAATCTCAACGCCAACGCACGGCCAAGACACCCAGCTCCCTGGGGAATCAGATAGGGACAGCACGGTGGCTTTTGGGGACAAGCGTGTCACGCTGGGAGCTGCCGGGTTCTCTGGCCTCCGTCCTGCACTCGCTGCCTTCTTTCAGCTGGAGCCTGTTTCAAGGATGAAGTCGTTTCCTGCCCTTTTTCCCAAACAAGATCTCCAACCATACCGAAAAACCTCGAGTCCAGCGAGCCCTCATTTGTGGACAGCAGAGATCTGTCTGATTGCGCAGGGTTGGCTCTCTTCCTTCTTTCCAGCTGTTAAATTGCATTATAGACAGTTAAAAATACATCACATACTTTCCTAATGCGACTTTCCCGTGGCAAGCGAGCAGCACGGTCGCCACCGAGATGCTGGAGGTGGAGGGGAGAGCTGCTCGCGGCACCCACCGATGGCCAAGCGAGCGGCTCTGCCGGCTCGCAAACACCCGGCCCCAAATTTGGGTCCCACAGAGGGGGATCATGCGGTCCCCACGGCAGTTCTGACCTCAGCGGACTGATCCAACAGGCTTACTTGCCTCTTGCCTCAGTTTCCCCACTTGTAAAAGCATTTATGGTCTGTCCTCTGGGATGAGATACATTCATAGAATCATTTAGGTTGGAAAAGACCTTTAATAGCGTCATGTCCAACCGTTAGATCTCCCAATAACCAAAACCTGGCATTCTTTGCTGGGCTTTACAGAAAAAGGGTCTTTCACATCAGGATAGAAGTCCAGGGTTGAGCCAGAAATGATCTATTAACAGCATTACAGTGGAAAAGTCATTCCTGAGGGTGACTGGAACTAGCCACATGGCATCCCATTGAAATGCCAGTGGGACATGGCTTGGCCGGAGCCTGCAGTGGGCATGGGCAGCACCGGGGCGGCCGAGCTCAGCCCGAGGCGGCGGCATTGCTGTGAGCCATGTGTGAGCTCGGAGGAAGCTCCCCTTCCAGCGGCATGGCAAGCTCTGCTGAGCTCTGGGGTGGGTGGAAAAACCATCTCCTTTTGGTTTGCTACAGTGCTGGAAGGAGTAACCTATGTTCCCAGGAATGGGTTCCCTCCTGGCCAGGAGGCATCTGTGGTGTGGCTGACCTGGTGGGGAAGGCAGGAGGAGAGCAAAGGTGATCTCCATGGGAGGTGAAAGATGCAACCACTCGCCTCCTGTCCATGGCACAAGGGTGAATGTGGATGTGGCATCTCCAGGCTTTTCTGTGCCCAAGATCAAGCTCCCGTCTTGTATTGAGTTCACTGGACAATCCGAGATGACTCCTGGGATACTTGGTGGCTCCCTTCAGCTCCCAGGGCTGCATCCAACCCAGACCAATGCCGCCAGACACCTCCTCAACCTCTCGCAGGACCGATGCCACATCCCCAGTGTGTCCTGGCAGCAGAGAGGAGCCCAGCACCCCACAGCTGCCGGGGCACCCTGGAACCCCCAGCGATGGGCTGGGATGGGGAGAAGAGCCTGTGAGAGGGTGAGGAAGGAGTTAAATCCCCAGCACTGCCAGCCCCCCCCCCTTCTCTGCTAACTTTGGGAGGAAGGGAATAGCATAAAGGTAAGAGTGGAGGAAGGAGAGAGGAGACAGATGAGAGAAGGAGCGAGCGAGGGAGAGGGGGAGCGGGAGAGAGGAACAGACGGCAGAGAGGGAGAGCGTGGGGGGGAAGATGCTGACGCTTCTTCTCTATCTCAGCAAGAGGCAGATAGAGGGGAGCAAGGGAAAGGGGGAAAAAAAAAAAAAAGAGAGAAGGCAAAGACCAAGGGAACATGGGAGAGGGAGAAGGAAGGAGCCGGAGCGAGGGAGCATGTGTGAAAGTCGCAGTGAGAGAAGGGGCCTCTTTGATTCCCCGTGCCTCATACCAGACAGTGTCTAGACTGCAGCAATTATTGTCAGCTCAGAACACCCAGGCATTGCCATTTCAGCTGAAAGGGAGCTTAACAAAGAGCGAGGAAGGAAAAAAAAAAATACCCTGCCGGCAGAGAGCTGGGCTCCCTCCAGCATTAGGGGCTCTTCGGAGGGTCCTCCATCGCCCCCCGGCCAGCCCCAGCCCCAGGTGCCCTCGCAGCGGGGGGAGCAAAGAGTTTGCTGCGGAGGGAGGTGGCCGCAGGGTGTGAGTGGTTCCCGGCCCAGCATCGGTGTCCTTGGCCGGGTTTGGGGCGTAGGCGCTGGGCTCGGCTCTCCCTGCAAGGCCAGGTTATGAGGCTCAGGGCAAGGGGTGCAGGGCTGGGGGGAAGGGCCCCTGGGGTGTTTGGAGGCGGCTCGGCAGAGCGGCAGCTTCCCCAGCAGGCAGCATTCGGCTGTGACTGCCCACCGAGATGCTTCCTCGGCCAGTGGTGGACACCTCGGCCTCACCATGGAGCCCAGGGGATGCACACATCTCCTCCCAGCAGCAGGGATATGAACCATAGAGCTGGACACCTTCCCCATGCCCGGGGACTCCGACGCACGCTGTGCGGCAGTTCTTTGGCTCCCTCGGGTTACAGGAAACGATGCAAAATCATGGCATTAACAATCATCCCTCCTCTCCTCCAGCCCATCTCCCCACGGCCATCAGAGGAGTTACCTTTTCTCCTTTCCGGCCCTTTGCCTTCTGAGGGGCTTTTGTGCCCTTGGAGGTCTGGGATGTGGCCGAGCCTCCCCGGAGGGAATTAACACCCAGAACTGGCTGAGAATCAGGAATTCCTGCCATCTACTGGAAACACCCGCCCCGTGCCCACCCCTGCTCTCCAGTGAGAGCCAGCTCCGAATACCTCAGAGGGAAAGAGGCCAGACCGAGAGCTTGTGTGCCCTGTCTCCACCATGCCCATGGGTTTGGGGGTGGTGATGATCCCACCCCACTGTCCATGGGGATGCTAGGCAGATGAGCTCCTCTGGGAGCTTTCCCAGCTCCAGGGCTGTGTCACTCATCTTCAAAATTTGGGTGCAAAGAGCAGCACAGCCAAGTGACCTTTGCTGCTGGATGGCACCAGGGACTGTCCCCACAGAGGCTCATGGCCAGTACGCTGGGAAAGGCGGCCGATCTCTCCTGATGCCGGAGAGCAGCTCAGGTTTAATTAGCACTTTTAATGCTTGGAAAGAAGGCACGAGGGAATACCCAGCAGGCTGGACGTGTTTTCCTCACTAGCAATCCAGGCTGGTGACAGGGAAGCTTCCCAGCTCCAGCTCACCCGGCCAAAATGGGGTGACATCGCCTTGGGGTCTAAAACATGACACATACCCTTGGCGACCCCCACTTGGACCCCTCAGAGCAGGGACACTTCTGTCAAAAGGGGATTTCGTAGAAAACCCAAAAAGTCGTCACGCTCTGCCAGCCTGGGATGCAGTTTGAGAGGCACTCGACCCAACACTAGCTCAGCTGAGTTGTTTGTCCTTGTCCCCTCTCTGCCTTTGGGGAACAACATCCATTTTCTGGCCAGGTCTGGTCATGTCTGCTAAATCAAGGACTTCTCGCTTGGGTACGTGGCACTGATGTTGCTGTGTGGATAAAATCAGCCTCACGCAGGACTTGGCCGCTGCAGCTGACCGGAGGAGATGACAGCAGAAGTCCCACAAAGGACTGGGATTGCAAAACCTGCCCAGGGAGGGACTCACCTCTTCGGTTTACCTCAACTGGCCATGCACGCTGTGGAGACGACGCTGTTTCCCAGCGCAGGGTTCCTCAGGCGAGAGTCCAAGGAGGAAAGCTCCAGCTCTGCTCATCACTCGCATCTCCTGTCACCATCCCATTGCAGTGGGGCTCTCAGGTCCCAACGCCGCGCTGCCGAGCTCCCTGGCGTGCTGTCTCAGCCGGCATCGCTTTTGTACCTTGGGGACGGGATCTCCAGCTCTGGCAAAGCTCTGCACCCAGGGCTTGTAACGCTCCAGACATGGAGGACGCTGAGCTTCCAACTAGTGTGGGTGCTGCAGGGAAATCAATACCTGATATGAGCAGTGGTTGGGTCTTCACCTTGCTAGTGTGGGTCAGAAAGTGCATGACCTTCCCAGGGAACTTCTGGCCAGCCTGCCCTGACCCAGGGTGGGACCATCAGAAGCCCAGACCCAAAGTGTTTTCTCAAAGATCTGCCAACTGCAGGTCTTCAAAACTACCTCCCTAGGGTTTTGTACCACAGACCGAACACAGACAGGCAATGCAGCAGGGCTGCTACCGAGGCCTCTCTGCAGTCCCTGATGCCAGACTCCCACCAAAGCGTGGTGAGGCAATGGAAGAAGGAAGACCTTGCCTTCTACCTTCTCTCCAGTGACTCTCCCTCAGGCTGTCAGGCAATTTCCAGAGCAGTTTGTGGAGCCCCAACTCCCCACGGTGCAAGACCCAGACCTGTGGAGACATGGGGTCCTACCACCAGCCCCCGAAGCTGCCAATATATGCCCACCATCAGGCTCCCCCCAGGTCTCTGAAACAGCCACAGCCCCACACAGCAGAGGAGAGGAGGGATCTGGGAAGCCACAACCACCGGTGTTTGTCCCTCTTTGTGTGAGAGCGGGTGGGTGGGAGGGAAACCGGCCGCATCCTGCTGCCCTGGCACGCAGCCCGGGGGGCAGCGACATGTGCCGGGAGAGGCCGGAGGTGGCGAAGGCAACGAAAGCGGCAAAGATGGTGAAGGTGTGGGGCAGCCTGGGCTCTCCGGCCACGGTGGGCACAGCCAGCTGGGCCTGGCACCGCTCTGCCTCTTGTCCCCAGCACCGGGCCAGGGCCGGGGCCATGCAGGGAGGCATAGGGGGCAGCCCTGGCACCC
>VWZK01011959.1:236032-257917 GCA_013396935.1 Baryphthengus martii
TTTTTTTTTTTTTAATTTTTTTTGCCCCCCCCCCCGCCCCTTTCCTTCCTTTCTTCTTCCTGGGTTAAAAATAATCAAGTTTCTGGGAAGCAGCAACTCCTGCTGCGCCTGCCTCCCTGCACTCGCGCCCCGGAGAATAGCTCAGCTCCCGGCTCCGCTCCGGCCCCTCCTCGCTGCTCTCTCCTTCCTCCTCCCCACCCCCTACAGGGATCTGACTAATATGCTTGGGCTCTGCTTGCCAGCTCAGCTGGAAAGGAATTTAACCATTGCCTGGCCTAGAGGGAAGGAGCGGAGAGCCCGGACCTCCCCTGGAGAGGAGCGACCCTTCCTCCCACACTCGGCACCCCTGAGCTGGGTCCCTGCCCGGCCGCGCTCCCCTGGGTGCTGGCCGGAGGGTGCTGGCGGAGGAGGGATGCGCGGTGCCAGCCCCCCGCGGCGAGCGGTGCTCCCAGCCCCGAGCCCCACGCGGGTGCAATAACCCTCGTGGAGTCCCTCGGAGGTGTCCTGCCTCCCCGTAGCCAGGCAAGGCGGAGGCAGCACCCCAGGTGCTGCGGTCCCCACGACTCAGCTGGTGGGAGCTCCTCATCCAGCCGCGGATGCTCCCTGGGCACCCGCACCCTCAGCCTGCAGCTCGCCCCAGGCCTCAGTGCTGGGTGACAGTGGGAGCTGGGGTCCCACATCATGCTGCTCAGGTGGTCGCAGTGGGGTCCAGCCCCACAGCCCCGAGGTCTGTGGGGAGAGAGCCCTGGGCACGGGGAGCGGCGACCCAGCTCTGCTGCGGTGCCGCTCTGAGCGCCACGGCTCAGCCTCTCACCAGCACCGGGGGTAGGAAGCGGTGAGCAAAGGCAATGTCACACCTGGGTATAAACCACGAGGGGAGAAAGCGCAGACCCTCTCAACTCTCCCCCCTTGCCAGCCAGGCTCTGAGCACAAGCAGATTTAGCAGCACAGAAGGAGTAGGAGCCATAGCTCTGCCTTACAGCAGGACAAACAAAGCACAAAGCCTTGACCAAGGTTGTCCCAGAAAGTCTGTAGCAGAGGTATGAGTTGACCTCCCCCTTCCCTAGACTCCAGCTCACTGGTGTATTGCTGCCAAAACTCCCCTTGAAATCTCCTGGCCGTTGCAGAAGAACTTCAAGGCCGGCCGGCCGAAGCCCAGCACCCCAGTGCTGAGCTGAGCCAAGAGGCAGCGGCTCGGCCGCTGCTAAGCCCCTGCACTGGCTGGCTCAGCCCAAGGGCTCCAGTGCCAGGGCACAAACCATCCCAGAGGAGGACGGTACCTTTCCCGGAGCCTGCCGGGCAAGCCATAAGCACGGCCCCTCCGGAGATGGGGCTGGGGAGGAAGAAGGAGCACCCGCACAAAGCAGGGACCCAGGAGAGCTGCAGCCAGAGGATGACCCGTCAGCTGTTGGGGTGCTCTGTAGAGCAGGGTCCAGCATATGCCAGGGGAGGGAGGCTGTGCTGGCAAGAAGGAATCAGAAAGAAGATGTCTTCTCTCCAAATCCTCCCTTAAATGGCAGTTCTGCTGTAAAATAGGGTAGGATGGAGCTCAGTGTTTGTTTTCTCTGCTGGATGTGAGAGCGGCTCAGCCTGGGACTGCAGAGTGAGGTTGGGCTCCTCACGGACACAGCCCCGCAGGAGCTGCGCTCGCTGCAGCCCCAGCTCGGCTCTCGAAACCACCATCCCCCCAGAGCCCTTGCCCAGTGCAGGGACTCAGGGCACGAAGAGAGAGGGGAATAAGCACCCAACTCACTCCTGCCTCGGCTTCCTGCCCTGGCTGCCGGGGCTCCAGGCAGCAGGATGGATGCGTGGGGGACCTGCCAGCCCTCGCTGTGCACCAGAAGATGCACAGCCAGAGCCCCCCCAGCCCCACACAGCTGAGGGGCAGGAGGTGAGGTGAGTGATGGCAGGCCATAGGCAGGAGATGGAGCAGGGCCAGGTTCTGACCATCCCTAGGCGAGCATGAACACTCCTGTTTGCTCCCCTATCCCAAATTCCCGGGTGCCTTGGGAGCTCCCCCTGGCTCTGCCTGCGCCACTGGCCCCGCAGCAACCTCAGCAGCCAGGAAACGCTGGCGTGAGCGAAAGGGATTGAGAAACTGCAGGCAGCAGGATGAGACACGAGCCAGCACATGCAGGATGTGACTCGGGGGTGACAGGGACCGCCGGAGGGGTGTCACCAGGAAGCGGTACCTGGGGCCCATCCTGTACCCTCCCCTCCTGCGCTCTCACTCTCCTCACAGCTGAGCCCCAGTCCAGCCTCTGCTCCCCACACAAATCTCCAGGTCCTGGTTTTGTTTCATCAGCTAAATTCTCTGTTAACAGCACAGCCATGTCTTCTCCCTCCACCCACCATAGGGTTTTGCGCTCCTGCCCTTCCCGAGGCTGTCACCCAGGGCTGTTCCTGCCACCCAGAGCTGTCCCCACCACCCAGAGCTGTCCCTGCCACCGCAGTGCCCCAGCCCCATCACCCCAGCTCCAGCTGCGTGGCAAACCTGATATTTCCCAAGGTTTTTTCAGCACAGATCGGATGGCAGCGGTGGGAGGTCTGGGGCAAAGCAGGGCTCAGACGCTGGCTGGACCTTCCCTTGTCCTGCCTCAAACCAGCTGCTGTAGCACTGCAGGAAAGCAGATAGGAGAGGATGAAGGAGGAGAAGCAAAGAGGACATGTAACAAACCAAGAGGAGAAATATTATTTCCCTTCCTAAACACCCAAAGCAGCTTTGTTTTGTTTTTCCCCCAGCTCCTCTGGCTGAGGCCGGCTGGCCCAAGGTGGCCCCTTCCATGGGTTCTGCCTTCCTTGCAGCTCCCACTGCCTTGTCCCTCACCTGCCTGTTCCCTCTGCATGCCGGGCTTCCTGGTGGGGACTCCAGCACATCCTCATGTTTTGTATCTCCAGCATGGCCAAGGAAAACCAGCTCGTTCAAAATCACCTGCTTGGGAGAAGAGATCCAACCCCAGACCCCAGCCATAGTACCCAATCTGTTAAAAGGCAAGGGACGAGTGAAGAACTCCACTGCCACCCCAAAATGCGTTAAAACCATTAAAACCCAAGACTGGACACAGCCTTACCAGCCATCCCTCCACATGGGGAATTACTTGCTTTACATGAAGGAAAACAGAACAACAAGGAGATGGATCCAGCAGCTGAATCGCATAAAGCCCAAAGTTGGATCAGCTGCTTCCTTGCCATGGAGCAGAACAACAGGGAGATGTCAGCCTGCTATGGGGCAGAGCTCAAGACACCCCGCCTGCTGCACCCCCTGGAAGATAAGGGCATTCCACATCCCTACAGGCAGACACATGATGGAAAAGACCCCATTTCACAAACAGGTCCAACCCTGGCCCATCAGGCAGCAAAATCCCCAGGATGCTGCACCTCTGCTTTCCCATCTCTCCGTGCAGACAGGTTAGCAGAGCACAAGGACACACTCCCAGAGGAGAGGAAGTTCCAAAGCTTGGGAAGAAGAAATGTGAGTGCAAGAGTGTGGTTTAGCTTGAAGGCCAAGAGATCATCTTGGAACGTATCTCTGGAGACCCAGGAGAATGCAGGAGCGACCAACCACATCACAGCAACTCCCTGAAACATCTATGGGTAATGCAGCATCTCCAGAGTGGGGCAAAAACTTTTATTCTCCATCTGTGATCCAGAAGTGCTTCCACTGCCCAGAAAACATGGGGTGTCTGTCCATGGCCAGCTCCAACCCTGGCACGGAGGCACCAGCTGTGAGGCTGTAAGAGGACTCATGCTGTGTTCTGCTCACTTGGGCTCTCTCGTCTTTCTAAGAGCTGAGAGGGATTTTAGTTGGTTGGTTTTGGAAGAATAGTAGATTTACCAAAAATTGGAAGATTCAAAAAAGGCTGAATCATCCTGGAAGTCAGAGCGAGGTTGAAAATTTTTTTTGAATGAAAAAAAGGAAAACCTGTGTTGGCCAGGGAAGAAGATTCTGAAGATGTCAAACCATCCTCCTCTTCCATCACTTGCATGATGAAGTGTTTAATTTGGCATTTTCTACGATAATCGTTTTGAGTTTTTCATTCCAACAAATCTATTTTTTTTTAGTTAAAAAATCATCTCAGTGTAAGAGAAGAGATGTAATTAAAATTAGACAACTCCCAAACATAACAAAACAAAAACCTTTCCGGTCAAACCAAACGTTCTGGCTTCACCTAAAACAACTATTTGCACTCATATGGGGTATTTTGAGAGGTGGGGGGTTTTTGTTTTGTTTTGTTTTTTTTCCATTTTGCCAAAAATCGCCTCCTAAATCCCCATAATGAGTTGTCGTTGTCCAGTTTGCACACCCAAGACATTCCCTTTGGGCACCAACCAACACTCTCCATTCATTTTCCCAGCAACATGGTACTCCATTGATGGACTTACCCACTGGAGTAACTCTTCTCCAAGAAGAGTGAACACTTTGATTCACCTTCCTCACAGACCTCTGGGCCTGCCTTGTGCATCCATCACAGGACCATCACCAACCTCAAAATCCTGGTTACTGAAGGACACTTAAGTCTCCTCAATAATAATAACTCAACAACCCAACAGTCACCTCTACTGCTACACTGAAGGAACCTCCTCTGGGGATGGGCAACACCCTCTTCTCAAAAGTCCTGCTTTCTGACCAAATCCAACGCAACCCAAGCCAACCTGACCCAACCCAAGCCAACCCAACCTTCTCCTTGCCACCACTCACAGCCCCACCCTCCTTCCCCTGCCACCCAGACCAGGTGGCATCACGTCCAACTCCAAGCTCACCGTACAGCCATGGCCAAGAAGAGGGATTTACCACCCAAAAAAGGCAAGTTTCCCTTAGGCTGCTGTAGGGGTGGTTGGGGGGGGGCAGAATTAGACAAAGAGGTGCTGGGCTGCATTTTCAGCCCCTGCACCTGGCTGCAGGGGCATTCGGCAGCAGGGGTGTGCCCTCCGACCTCGAGCAAAGAGGTGAAACCCCAGGAAAGTGGCAAACAAGGCGAGGTGTAAATACGACACGAATCCACGGCACTTCAGCGCGGTTCGTTATCTCCGCTTAGACTGGAGTCAGTGGAGCCGGGTTTGAGAAGAGCAGAAATATCGGCAATTAAAGATATGTCGTGTCAAAAAAACTCTAAACTGATTAAAGTTGAAGGCTCCGTTTTCTTCTTTTCATCAGAGAACGGAATCAAAACCTGCCTGGAAAGACGCGCTCCCCCCGTTCCCAGCGCTCCGAAGGCAGCGCCTGCATCCGTCCTGCTGTGTCCCTGCATTTTAATTACCACCTTATTAATATTCATGAGGCTAGGCACTCAAGGGGGATTGCAGTCTGTCATTCTCTCTCTCTTTCTCTCTTTTCTCCCCCCCTCCATCTCTCTCTGCTGAATCTGTGGGCTTTTTTTTTCCCCTTCCCCTTCCCAACAGTTGGTGTGCTGCAGATCCATACGCATGTGCACGCAGCCCCGAAGGCTCCGAGCGTGCAAGGGGCCGCGGTGCGGGGAGGGTGCCTGCGCTTGCCCGTGGCGGGTGCCACAACTTGGGGTGCGGGTGGGCGTGTGGGTCTTTCGGTGCAGAATCGCCCCTCCTGCGTGTGGCAGCCCCAGCACCCGGAGACAAAACGTAAGGATGGCGAGTGAGCGGCGCTTCGGCTCGGAGTGAGCACGTGTGTGCGCATATGTGACTGCCACGCGCTCGGGGCGCGATGCCGGCACATGAGCAGAGCAGCCCGTTGGGGCGCGGGAGAGCCGGCGCACGTGCGGGCGGGCGTGCGAGGGGTGGCTGTGGGGCTGGGGGAGGCAGGTCGGTGTGTGCTCACGCCCGTGTGCGGAACTCCTGGCCGCGGCAGCGCTTCTGAGTGCTGGGGTGACGGTGTAGGACCTGCACGAGAAGAGCGTCGATCGTGAAGAACGGCGCTGGCTGAACGCAGCTGCCCTCAGCTCCCACCCCAACACCTCTCCTCGGGGATCGAGCTCCCTGCATTCTGACTCGCCCCGCGCCCCAGCTCACCCGACATCCCATCTCTCCGTGCTCAGGCAAAATCAGCCCCCGCTGATGTGGGTAAGAACACCGCGGCACGGCCAAGGGGATGCTGGATCCTCGGTGGAGCCACAGCCTTGTCCACCAGGGTAAAGCAGGACCTCGTGGGTCTTGCGTGCATCCAGCAAGGGAATAACACACATCGCACACCCGCCTCAGCTGTGCCCTGTTTGCCGGTGCAGCGTGCTGGCTGGGCAAACTCTTTTCTCAGGTCCACAGTGCTGGAGTGCCCCAGGAGGAGAGAGGGCAGAGAGCCCGGCATGAAGGCGCTCAGAGGGAAGGGGCCAACAGTGGAGCTGGAGGTAAATTAATGTTCTGAGCAGTGTGGGAGGGCCAGACTGTCCCCTCCTAGGTCCCTGTCCCCGTCACTCCCCATGGGACGGCGCTGGGGTGATGCAGAGCCCGGCTGCAGGCAGTGGGCAGGTGCCCCCACCACCCCATGCTGCTCCATCCCAACAACCACCAGTTGCAGGCTGGAGCCCACCTCTATTCACCAGGCAGCCACAGCCAGACCACAGTCCCACCTTCCCTCAGCTTCTTCCTCAAGCCTTAAGACACCCAAAGCACCATCAGGAGCCCAAAGGCCCTTTGGGGCTGGATCCTGCGGCCCAGAGCGCTGCCTCCCCGCCACCAACCACCTGCGAGCAACCTTGCCAGAGACACTCCAACTCGGCGGCTCCCCAACGCCCCACTTGCTCAGCTCCACAAATATTTGAATTAAGGTCCCCTAGGGAGCCGCAGTCACAGAGTAACTGATTTCTCCTCCTTCATTATATCTCTGTGTAATTTACCGAGGGACGGCGGCGTGTGCCTCCGTTCGAGCGAATTCCCAGCAGGACTCCTGAGAGCTCACAAATCAGGCAAAGGCAAGGCATTAGAATATGAAAGGTGAGGCTGGTCTCCCCACCAAGACTCATCTCGCTCTTCCACAGCTCCGCCAGTCCCAAATTGTGTTTTATTTCCGCCTGCTGCCTCTTGAGCGAGCAGGGAGGTGACGGGTTGGGGACGGGCCGCCGGGTTGTATCCTCAGCTCTGTCCCTGGCTCCTGGTTCCTTGTGGGCTAGAAGAAGGGGAAAAGAGTCTCCTCCTTCTTGGCAGCATCTCAAGAGATGCCATGGAAGCTGATGCAGCAAAGGTTTCCAATGAAACCGTGTCACCTGGCCCTAAAATCTGACTTCTTTTCACATGGATAAGCAGCCTGTGCCTCAGTTTCTACATCTGTAGAAAAGAGCAGTCACTCTTCCATGTACTAATTTAAGACCCCCAACACTTAAATGATGGAGATCTGTAAAAGACGACCAGCATTATGGATCCATCTGTGTTGCATCTCCAGCAAGGAGGAGCTGAAGGACAAGTTTGTTGGCATAGCTCTGTCGTTACCAGAAAGAGTTCCAAGAGTCACCAAGGAGAGAGAGGAAAAGGGACAAAATGAGAAACTTGGACCAAGGATGCACAACTGAGCTGCTTGGGGTTGTTATTTGTGAAGCACGAGGTGGACGAAGGCTGGTCTTGAGTGGACCCACCTCACTCTGCACCCAACCCAACGAAATCCATGGCCAATCACCACATCTCAGCCCTCTGCTGAGATGCCACGGTGAAAGTAAATTATCCCAAAAGTAGAGGCTAACGGAGGATGATTGGACCTCTCACAGGTCTTTGCACCATCTATGGGCTGGGTGGAAGTTGCCCCTCTCCAAAGTGGCTGGCCCTGGCCACCACTGGGGATGCAACACCCAAGCAAAGCGCTGGCCAGGCTTGGACGCAGCGAGCTCTCTGTTCCAGCTACTCTGCAAACAGCGGAGGGCAACATTTTGCTTCCTGGAAACCCGGAGAAAGAAGTGTATTTTCTGAAGAGCTGCAGCTCATAGGCAACCTGTAATGGAGATTTCAGAAAGCTGGGTGTTCTCCCTTCCACCTCCTCTGCGAAGACAAAGACTTGGCAGATGGTGGTGGTGCTTCGCAGGGCTTCTGCTTGGCTTTTCTTTGGGAGCTGGGTACACAAACCCTCAATCTCATGCTTCACTTTAGAGGTATGAATGATGTGAAATCTGTCCATCCCAAAATCCGCCTGTCCCTCGGCTATCTCAACTTCTCCGAGCTCTTTGGTGCAGGCTGACTGAAAGACCTGGGGCTGCTCAGCCTTTAACAAAGAGCTCCTTTCTCCCCAACCTTTGCCAGTGGTTGGAGTTAAATAGGCTGTGCTGAAACCAAACCGAACAAAGCCCCGGCAAAGCAGCTCCGAATCCCTGTCCCCTTGCCAGCGCTCAGGGCACAGTGCTCCCCGGTGCGCTATGGCTCGCTCCTCGCTCCGAAAGGCGGGCACAACAGGTTGAAGCAGCGAGCTTGTGTTCGCTTTTATGCCTCTTGCTGCTGGGCGTCTGTGGGAGATGATGGGAGTGGGGGATGAGCAGGTAAATGTGCCATGGAGCTGCTCCAGCCTCTGCCTGCGATACCCCTGCTATGGTGGGTTTGCTCCAAACTCTCCCCACGCTGCTGCCGGCAGCGCCGTGAACGCCCCTAGAGCAGCTCCAGAGCCGCCCTCGTGGGCACCACGTGCTTTTCCCAGGCGTGGGGACATTTCCAAACACGCTGCCTGGCCCTCCCCCTCGCACCTCCCATGGGGCACCTTCATCCTCTCCCGTTTTGGGTGGCAGGTCCCCCTCACCAGGCACCCAGCCCTCCTCCCCCCAGCATCGCAGCTACCAAGTTGCTGAAGCAGCTGCCTCCCCTGAGCAGAGAGGTGATGGCAGACGGGGGTCTCCATCAACCTGGGGGGGCGTTGTGTGTGTGTATTTTTGGCAGTGCCAGCCCCAGGAGGGGTTGCTGGCCCCCGTGTCCCGGGCATGAGAAGCGTGGGGGTCCGGGGGCTCTGCGCAGGCAGCTTGTGATCAAAGCAGCCCCAAGGCCGGGGGGGAGGATGGCGGCAGGAGATGAAACGGAGCAAAGTTCTTCGGGTTCGGACGCGGGAGTTGGAAAGGATTCGACGGCAGCTTGGAAAAGGAGGAGGAGAGGGCCGGGAGCAGCAGCGTTCAGCAGAAAGGAATGTCCTGATGGGACGGCAGCCTGAACGCCGGCCAGGACCCCCCCTTCCCAAGGCTGCTTAAAAGCCCCGGACCTCTCCAAGCCCTTTAATTGGCGCTTTAAAAAACTTCCTTGTTCCTTGACGCGGCGAGGTTTGCGTTTCATGCCCAAAATGACTCAATTCCCCCTCTTCCCCCCCATGCAAAAAAAAAAATAAAATAAAAAAAATCTCCTTTGAAAGGTTTGCTAGAAGCCAGCTCCATCCCCTCCCCACCAGCTCTGGTAGCCCCCAGCCCTCACCCCACCAGCCTCTTGTGTGTATTCTTGTTCTCCCCTAATAATCCACATCCCAGCTGCCTCCCTCTGCCTTCTCCCTCCTCCTCCTCCCTGCCTCTCTCGCTCCCTCTTTCTCTCTCCTCCCCCCTTCCTCCCCCTTTCCATAACTCAAAAGCTTGTCAGGCTGGTTCCAGACTGCTGGCGCCAGGCTTCACTCCAGGAAAAAAATAAAGCAAAAGAGAAAGGCATGCAAGGCAAAACAGCCCCGCCACATGAACACACATCAAACCAGCCCTTTATCTCCCCGGAATGCTCTCCCCGCTGCACAGCTCCCTACCCCGGCCCAACAGCCGCGCGTTCCCCATCCCCGTAACCCGAATGCGGCACCGCCGGGCTGCGAGCGCACACGCCCCGGCACAGAAAAGCAAAGGAGCAAATACAAGATCTATTATTTATCAGTGTTAATCAATTATTTAGAGCCCCGGCACAGGGAAGGGGTGGGGAGAGGAGGCCTTGGCGGAGGCGGCTTTTACCCCGGCAATTCAGGCGAGGGGCTTCTGCCCCGACCCACCTCCCCACTGTCCCCAACGGGGAGGTGATGGGGTGTCTCCCACACCGTCCCTTGCATCCCACCCCTCCGACGTGGGGTTGTTTCTTACCCTAATCCTTCCTGCCCTTAAGAGAGCAGGGCTTTCCCCTACAGCGAGCTGCAATATCCAGCTCCCGGATCATCCCAGTCCTGTAGGCATCGGACCTGGTGCCCGAGCAAGGGCTACACCACCCCACACGCTGAGTGGCCACCTCAGGGTGAGGGTTTTCACACGTGGGTGCCCAGCACCCTGCCTCCTCACCCAGGGAACTGGTCAGCTCCCAGTAATGTGAATTTTGGCATCACTGTGCACTTTCTCAGGCCCTTCCAACAGTGCTCCCCCCGTTAAGTGGTGCCTGTTTCCATCCCACCTTTCCTCACAGCCTGGAGGAGTCCCCACACTGCTCAGCACCACCTCAAACTGCAGGAGTGGCCGGTGAAGCGCTCTGGAGCCCCAGGTCACACCACATCCAGCCAGTCTTGATGGAGCTGTGTCAGTGCGGGGTGGGAGGAGGAGGAAGGTGTCCATGGCTCTCAACCTCATGAGTGTTTCAGGTCAGGTCTTGATCTTAAAAGATCAAAACCAACATTCCAAATCCAAGATCCAGCCCAGGCTGCAGGAAGACGACTACACCAGACTACACAGCCCTTTCTAGCTCTCTTTTCTCTTGGATTTTGGAGCAAACCCCAGCCCACTGTCTTTGTGATGCCACTGGCAAAAGGTCCCAGTCACCAGGCAGGTGACGACGACGGGCACGGCTTTGTCCACGGGCCATTGCCGCAAGCTCGCAGATGGCCACCGCAGCTTCCCTGCGAGGTAGCCGCCTTTCAGCAGCAGATCGCACTAAAGTAGCTACAGTGGGAACGTGTGATGAGGTGGGTGTGCTAAGAAGATTTTTTTTGGCAGACTTCAGGATGACTTTATTGCTCACAAGTTTTCGAGTCATGGCTGAGTAACACACTCATTGCATGTCTGAAACAAACAAAAAAAATAAAATAAAAAAAATCCCTTAGCCAAGCACAAAATAAATAGCCTGGACAAAGCATGTTTGCTTTGCTCCCCTTCCCCGCTCCGGCTCTGCGCGGCCGGGGACTGCCAGCCTCCCATGCAGGCTGCGGCCGCTGCCTAGGAGCCTGATTCTTCCCCTGCGGCTTGGGAAGAGAGATGGGCAGCAGCTCCCACCAGACACATGCACAAGCCCCAGCCCCTTCCCAAAATGCTCCCCATCAGGTCCCCTTCCCAGCTGATGTGTTGGATACCTGAGGCAGAGCAGCATCATCCGCTCTGATGGGATGTCGGGAAAAGGCTGAATCAGGTCCAGCAAGCTCAGACTTTCGCAGAGGAAGGTGAGACCTCAGCCTGCCACGACATTTTTTTTTCTAAGGGCCAAGAGCTCTGCCCTGTGCTGCCACGTCCCCAGCCAAGTGGTGTGAAGGCTCCGGGGCTGGTTCAGGTGACACCCTCAGAAGGATAAATTTCTGAAATGCAGCTGCTCATTTGGATGCTGGTTTTGGGCATCATCAGGAGGGTCCAGGGAGCAATGTCATCTAAGGGCAGAAGCTCCCTCACCTTCAGTGCCTTCAACTCTGAGAAACCAGTAGCTGCTCTTGAAAAGCAACCTGGAAGGAAAACTACTGTCCTCTGCTCCAACCAAGTCAATGGTGGCTGATCCAATCCCTGAGGCAACTCAGAGCAATCAAAAGCTATTAACTGCCTGCCTAAGCCCATGGGCACAAAGAACGAGCCCTCCTCTTTACCAGGCGGAGAAACTTAAGGTGAAGAAGGACAAAGTGGCTTCCTCAAGGTCACCCAAGAAGTGTTGCTGGAGAAGCAGAAACAGACCCAGGACCTGCGGTTCCTGCTGTGCTGCTCCAAGTCCTTGCATTCATCCTGTCCTACCTCTGCCTCAAACCCAGTCATCTTACAGCCCCACAGATCCCAGTGACTTCTGAATATCCCTCCACTGGAGAGAGGCGAAGATCAAGGACATGAACTCCTCCAGCTCCAAGGAAAGACCTCAACTGCGATGAAAAAAATCTTTCTCTTGAGTAAAGAAAGAGTAGAAGCTGCTCTCTGCCATTTACTCTCCCAGTTCTCCCACACCAAAGGCTAAGGGCAGATAAGAACCAGTTGGAAGAACGGGAAAACAACCAAAATTATGAATCCCATTCCATTTTAATGGGTTCAAAAGGGATGTTTTTGTAAATTTTTCTACTACATTTTCCGGTTTTTAGATTTTGACAAACAACATTTGAGAAGAAACAGTCCTTACAGTTGCTGTTCCTCCTCCTGAAAGAGCATATCTCGGGGAGGAAAACAGGGCGGCTTAGGGAAGGGAGAAATTTCACTGAAGATTGAGGGGGAAAAGCAGAAGGACAGGAAGAACCCTTCATTTAGAAATGTCACAGGCAGTTTTGCGAAGAAGAGAAAAATCCCATTATGTTGAGAATTTTTCACGAAAACTTTGCGTGCGCTTGTTTTTTAAAGGCTGGGGTTGTTTTTTTCCAGCTAAAAATAAAACTCCACGTGCAAAACAAAAAAATAAAAACCATCAGCCGTCCCCGGGCACGGCCGAGAGCGCTTGAAGGGACAGCAGCTACCCTGGGACAGCTTGTGCCGCTTCTCGACAGGCGGCCCTGAGCGCGGTGACACCACCAGCTCCCGCTACAAGCCGGGGAAGGTTGGAAGGATGCCATCTGCCCCACGTCGCCTCCCAAAAAAACTCAGGGAGATGGGTCAGCAACGTGGGGAGGTGGAGCAGACGATCACCAGATCGGGGCTGCTTCTTTGCAGCCGGCTTCTGGCACGTGGGGATGGGGATGCCCCAGAGCATCCCTGGTGACATGTGGCTGTTTGGTGGCCGCTGCCTGAGCTCCTGAGCTGCCATGTTGGGCGCGTTTGCTGCAAGCCCCAATAGGCACCTCTGGGAGCCTCAGTCTGCTGGGGGCTATCCCTGACCCGGCCCATCCCGGGGGAAAAGCGGGAAGCAGCAACACCATTGGGGCAGCGCAGGCGGGTGCCGTGGCTGGTCCCAGCTGTATCCTTTTCCCGTTTCCCTTCCATGCGTGCAGGCTGGCTCCCCGCCCCGCTGAGGTCAGCTCCGGCTATTCTCTCCTCCGTTTCCCTTGCTCCTGCCATGCACTTCCCGTCTCCCTTTGATATTTCACCTTTGCTGCGTCATTCCCCGTGGGCCGTTTTGGGGCTCGGGTTCACATGGACGTGCTGTTCCCTGCGGCTGTTAAAGAGCTGAGCCCAGGCCGAGCCTCGCTGGTGGGCACCGCTTGCGCCGGGGGGCACACGACATAACCCAGCTTGCACAGGTTCAGCAGAACAGGCGTGAGCCCGAGAGCTGAGCTTGCACCAACAGCCTCGAGCAGCACGAGTAAGAAGGGAGATGCCATGAAAAGTAATGAGAAGCTCGAAAGAAACAAAGCCTGGGTGAAACAGAGAGCGTTTCCAGCGGATGGTGTTGGCCAAATGTGGTGGTCTGCTCACAGTGCTAGGCTTAACCACGGCTTAGCAGGACCTGAACCTGGCCTGGGTCAGGCAGAGGAGCCGTCTCATGTTGGCCACTCACCACCTCACCGCCCCCAAATCAAGAGAAACCCCAACATCTCACGTCAGGGCAGGTTTCTGCTGAGCGTTACAGATGGGATACCCGAGCACGCACTCAGCGACAGCACTGACAAAATCCCCAGCGCAGTTTGGGAGCCAGCAGCTCCCTCATACTCCCACCAAACCCCAGGGAATTCGATGCCAAAGAGAGCAGCTGGGCTCCTCCCCAAGCAGAGTGACCGCTGCGCTCGTGTGTGCTCCATTTTGACCAACCGTCCTTTCCACCGAGGAGCCACAATGTGGAACAAAAACCCATCCCCGCTGGCCCCCAGCGCCGCCTGCCCACACTCCCCACGTGGCACTGGGCCAGAACTGTTAACAAAAGACTGAAACAAGAGCGAGCATTAACTCTGTGGTGGATTTCCCTCGACAGACCCCAGCGAGGAGCATCGTCCACCCCCCACTGGAAGGCCCGAGCTGGCACCTCCGACAGCACTCGCCGCTCGCCCACCAGGGCGGCCGTAGGGACAGGGTCACTTGAAGCTGCCCGGACCTGTGGCGTCCCCAGGACACTACTCTAGCTCTTCACCACCGACAGCCAACGTCTGCTGGCGACCTCCTGGACACGGGCTACAGCCGAGTCGTGTCAGCGAGATGAGACATCGCATGTTGGGGCTGATCCCTGCGGTTTTAGGGAGCTGGGGGGGGAATGTCATGATATGAGAGCCTGGAAGAGGGGCCTGACCCCAGACTATAGATTTTTGCCTGTTTTGAGGGCAATTACTGGCGAATGCTCGCGAGTACATTTCTTTAGAGGAGCACAAGCTTATTGAGACAAGAGAGCTGAGGGAAGGGCTTTGCCCTTATGCTCTCCTGCCCAGCTGCTCCTTTCAGCAAAGGCTCAGCCAGCCCAGGTCACATCCCACCCAGGGATCATGAACTGTCCCATCCTGCTCTGCAGGTAATGAAGATCTCACCCACAGGGGTGTGGGTAAGATCTTGAGCTCTTGCTTTTCCAAACGGCTTTAAAGCTTCCCCATCCCCTTAGATTGCCCAGGAAGGCACCAGCGCATCCCCAAGCTCTCCCCTCCAATGTCCTTTCCAACTAGTAAGCTCTCATGTGGTCATGGAGGTGCTCCCAAACCATCCCAAACAGCACTCATCACTTTGAGACTCTTTTGGCTATCATCTATAAGGGAAAAAACCCTCAGCGCCCTCTCCACCCTTCTTTTAGCTGACCGATGCTCAGGACAGGGTTGATGCCTTCAAACACTGGCACAACCATCTCTCAGGGGTCCTTCAGGAACAAGACGGGGGCTGAAAGATGAGAGATGTAGAAGAAAATAGCCCACAATGGCTGGTGGACTTGGCAGCTCTGTAACCCAAACCCAGCTGAGGATGGTGACGGTCTCCTAGCCGACTGCAAGGGGCATCAGGTGCTATCTTGTGTTTTCAGGCTCAAAAATAGAGTGTTTGAGTGAGTCACAGGGATTTTTGGCCCTCTTCTGGAGGCCTTATATTCATTCGTTCTTCCTTCCCTTTGCCATTTTCGATAACCTGAAATATTAAGTCAGCTGGACTGAATCTGCAGGTTTTACTCACCAACTGAAAATGACACCAAATTACACCAAAACAGCATGGCCTAAAGATTTTCAGACCCTGGAAAAAATCAGGGAATAGTCTTGAAAATAATGAGATTTGCAAGGTAGAGAAAAAAAAAAAAAAAAAAAAGAAAAAAAAAGAAAGCAGACCAGTTGGTTTGCTTTTATTCCCCTGTTGCTTTTTGAGCCTGTAGGCCACTCTGATGTCACCCTGCTAAGCTCATCTCAGTAACCATGAGGTAAGAAACCCTTCAACTAGCAAACCTCCCTGACAGTGCTCGGCAATCACGTGGCTTCAAAACAAAAAGAAGGGAAGAAAGAAATGCTGGGAGCCGAGGGAAAGTTCAAGAGGTTTGGAGGACCCCTCATAGGACCGAGAGGAGCATCAGCGGGCAGCGCAGAGAGAGTGGTGCCTTCCAAAGCCCCTCTCCACCCGTGGGGTGATGGAGAGCTGGGGACGTGGGGGTGTGGAACTGGGCTGTGAACGTCACCGAGTGCCGGTGTGCGGCTGTGACACGTGGCTGGCTCACTCTTGGCAATCAAGGACAGTCCCAGGAAAGTGAAAAGACTTCCAGTACATCTCAGCAATTTCTCTCCACTCCCAAAGGAAGCGTGCTTATTGGAAGCCATTTTCTGCATAAACAGCCCTCTCCTGCTGTTTCCCACAAACTCAGACTAAAATAATTTTTTAGGCTTGAGAACGTCAACCCACGGCTTCCTAGATGGATGCACAGAGCTCAACCTTGAGCAAGAGACCAAAGACATCCCCAAAATCTTGCCAAGGACCCATCCAGTTCTCCCAAAGTGGAGGTTTTTCATCCCCTCCCCAGCAGTGCTTGTACCAGCTCCCATCCATTCCAACACATTACTCCTCCCCAGCGCTATCCTGGGGGAAGGTCTTAAAGGCCTCTGCAACCTCAGGCCCCGTCGCCCTCCACACGCGCCCGAGAAGGAAGCATGACCCCAAATTGCTGCTCTACACACAAAGAGCAAGGAGCAGTTTGCTCAGAGACCCAGGCAGTGCACGCCGGCAGATCAACCAGTCTTCAGTCCCCGAAGGACTGGTGTGCAAGAGAAGCAGCAGCAATGGAGACAGTCAAGTGGAAGGGCTCTCTCCCACCCTACACCAATGTAGGACCAACGGCTGATGATGATGGAGACAGGTTCACATCAGAAGGCCGCAGAGGTCCCCTGAAGCACCCGTACAGCAGCACTTTGGGGGCTGCAGGGAAAAGCTGCAGAACCAGCACTGCCCAGGGCAAGCACTGAGACACTCGCCACCTTCACCAGTTCTTCAGCACTGGGTCCTATCAGCCAACAGATGGCTGGAGGGGTCCCTGCTTGTACCACTGCTGGCCTGCCCTGGCCACATCATCTAGGCTGAGACTTGACTGGGACAGGCTGAGCCCGCACAGCAGAGTTGCCAGCCCGCATTCAGCAGCCTTGGCAACAAAACCACATGACGACCATGACCATGGCGGTGAAAACCACCATGCGTGCGGCCCAGCCATCCTCAGAAAAGCCCTTGCCCGCCCTGTCCTCCAAGGCCAAGCAGCCGAAGGCTGTTGCATGTCGAGCTGCTGTCCTCGGGTTTAGGGCAGAGAGAGAAAAGAAGGAGGATTTCGAAAAGTCTCTGTTTGAAATTGCTCAAGAGATGAAGGCAGAGGGACCTCAGTGCTCTGGAACTGGAAACAGGCAGGACACAGTTAACGCCTGGTTCCTTGTGCAGGATCAGGAGGAACTTGGCTTCATATTTCAAGTGTGGGATGTTGCAAGAGGACAAGGAGCCCTGAACCCCAGCGACACCCGTTCCCCCGGCTCGGTCACAGCTGCAGGGAAGAAACCATGACGTGCCCTGGCTCCGCGGCCGCTCCGCCACAGGCAGGAGCCTCCTTCCCGGTGCAGAGGGCACCGGACGATGCCACCCCGCCAAGAGAGGCCGGAGAAACGCCAAGGCCGTACCGACTCCACACTAGAACCGAGATGCCGACAAATTGAATAAACCATAGCGGAGCAGTTGAGGGGGGACTGCCGGCGAAAGGGCCTCACGCGTGGCGTGGGGCTGGGGGCTTCGCGCCGCCCAGCTCCCCGGCTCCCGAGAGCAAATACAAAGGCTGGGCTCCCCCAACCCTGGCTGATGCTCGACCTCTCCGTTGTCCTCGCTGCACGCCTGTCCCAGTTCCAGCAGCCGGTTGCTACAGCAACTGAGCTCTGACTAATCATTTGCGCAATGACCTTTTTTCCCCCCAGAGAGAGGGAGGGAGGGAGATGGAGAGGAGGGAGGGGAGGAGAGGCAAAGCAAGCCGAGGTTAGCAAGAAAAAGCAGCCAGGGAGAATGTGGGTTTTTTTAGGCGATGCAAGATTTTTAAATTTTTTTTTNAGGGGGAGAGGAAAGTGGGTGTTGATGTGGGACCCCCCTCCCGGCTCTGTGCTTCAGAAAGGCTGGATGGGGGCAAAGCCGGCTGCCAGCGGGCAAAGCGCCTCGCTGGGACCGTTTCCATGGGTGAGGGGGTGGGGGGACTCCAAATGGGGCTGACAGCGCAGCATTCCTCCTCCTCCTCCCCACCCCATGCTGACCCCAGCCACCACCAAAGGGCCAGAAGTCAAGAATTTGGCTCTGCCTCACCACCGAGTGCCTGTGAAGGGCCGGCCGGCCCCAGGTCAGCCTGGCTCAAGCACCCCGAGCACCTCACCGGCGGGTGGTGTTTGGGGAGGCTACAAGGGGGCTGAGCTGAGCTAAAAAAACCCCGTGTCAGCGTTACACCGAGGGGAGCATGGCTGGACTCTGCTGAGCCAGGAGAACCAGCCTGGGAAGAAACGTGAACCCAGCCCCAGCAGCTCTGATGGTGTTACTGGGAGGGCTTCGCTCCCACCTTTGCTGCCTTCAGCTGAGCAAGACCAGGCTCAGGTCTGGCTCCAGCTCCAAAAGAGAGTAAATAATGCAAAAGCCTCTTTCTGCACAGCTCTGAGGAGCACACAGGAGACCACATCTTACCAAACCAGTAGGAGAAAACAGTTTAGAGGTCGCACATTGCTCCTCACACCGATTGGCGCTTACAGAAGCTGATGAAACCAAGCAGCGGCGGCAAAAAGGTTCCCCTCACCAAGGGCTGGGTGGTTGTGCCACCGGTCCCAAGTTTTCACAGCAAAAGGATTTGGGCTTTTCTCCAGTTGGATCAGGAAACGGTCACATCTGACCTTGACCAACCGCAAAGCACTAAGTCAGCTGAGATGGACAATAAACTGAGATCTCTGGTGACCAAGAGCAGAAGTCTATGGAGAGTCACAGAAGACTGGGTTGGCCCTTTGGAAAGAAAAAGAAGTTTGAAGAAAACAGAATGTTTTCTGTGGACAGATACTCCACAGCAGAGCCTGACAAACTGCAGCACTGTGGAGTGAATTGAAGGAGAGAAAGGAGGACTTGGAATGACTAATGAGCAAACCAAAGAAGAATCAACTATATCCTGAATGGTGCTGAGCACACGCAACTCTTGCTGACACATGCTGGAGCTCAGGACAGGGAGCTCTCATTGGGTAAGACAAAATCTCAGTCAAAGAGGTATTTTGGTGACTTTGCTCTGGCTTTTCTGCACCAAAGATGGGCCCTTTTCTTAAGGCAGCTCAGACAAAATCCTTGCTCCAAACACCACCGAAAGGCCCTGGAGCCAACCCTCATCTTTCACCTTACCACACTTCCCTCTGCCCATCAAAATAACACAGAGGATGGGACACTCCTAGCAGGCGTTCCCCAGCGAGTTTGCACAGCTAGAAAACCTAGAGCAAGACTCACAAAATCATCTGCGATTTATTTAAGGCACATAAAGGAGAGGCCGGCTTGCGAGGAACGCTCCGCACGCGGCGCGCACCCAGCAGATTTCTCTTATCAGCACGACTTGGCACCTACAAAAATTCCCACGGCAGCATCTGATCCCAAACTTGGAGAAACCCACGGGAGGGTTCTCGTGGAGCCCACGGCGGTGCCTGCGCTACGCGAGGCATCGCAGATGGCCAGAGCTCGCTCTGCTTCAGCTCCAGCAGATCAAAGCCACGTCAAGCCCAATGGAATAAGTGCTGCTGAACGGCCAGATACGTGAACTCGGGCTTGGGTCTACACGGCCGTGGTCACAGGGCTTGTAGATCCAGCCCGAGCTCACGTCTGCCTCCGATCCTCTTTGTAGATGAACCTGGGGCTGCATTAAGTCTGAAACACAGTGTGTGGAAATAAAACTCCTTTCCACCTCTTTTCTTTTAAATCACTCTGCAGCTTGCAGAGCTCCACCAAGGACAATTATTTCCAGCATGTGCCGTGCATGAATGCTGCGAGCGAGACGGAGCTGGAGTTTCATCATAGCCCAGCTTTGTGTGCAGAGCGAAGAAGGAGGGAAAAAAAAGAAAAAAAATAAGAGAAAAAAAAAAGAAGGAACTTGGAACTGGAGGCCCCCCCCGGCCTCACCCTGATCCAGAGGAGGCTCCGCTCTGCTCTTGCTCAACCCGACACCGAGAATGAGGAAGCAGAGGAGACAGGCGGGGGAGGCGGAGGAACGGTCAAGCTGAAGACAAACAGCCTCTGAGCCGGGCGGCTGGAAAGCTGAGCGAGCGAGAGGGCACGGGAGCAAAGAGCGGGCTCTGTCCTGCGCCCGCATCCAGGCTGGGGGGCTCTGCGGCCCTCACCCTGGAGGATGCTCTGAGTTTTGATAACCTGAGTCCAGGTCTTAAAGGAGATGGTCTCCAGCATGGAGATCTGCCAAGCCCCGCTGCGTTGCCAGTCCAGATCTCACGTACCCAGGCTGTGGCCGAGCGCAGCTCTGCCCTGCCCGGGTGCCTCCGTGGCGCAGAGGGACGGCAGAGCCCTCGGCAGGCAGAGCCGTGCCGCGCTGTGCCGTGCTGGCCGCAGCCAGCCAGCTCTCCCTCATGCTCGGTTAGAGCCGGCTTTCAGCACAGTTGGCAGCTCAGCAGCTTGTCTCCACATTCTGAAATACCAGGAACCACAACACTGCAGGAGCTTGCATAAAAAATTAAACCTCAGCCAGGTGTGAGATGTTCCAGGCAGCTCCACAGGCCCAGGGCTGGTCCTCTCCTGCCCCAACCCAACGTCCCAACGCCCTGCACTTCACCGCTCTGGGAGCCACGCACCTTACCTCCCTTCATGCCGTGTGCTGATGGCCGCTGTCACCTTCCCCATCTTGCTGTCCCCATCCATGCACATGGGCTGCTCTCTCCTGCTTGTCTTGCCCTAAGGGAGGAAGAAGTCCAGCTGAAGGGAGCCCAGCATCTCCACAGCCCCGTGGGTGACAGACCAAGACCCCAACACAATGCTTTGCACTTCCACCTCAGTAGGCCAGTAAGGAGGTACCTTGATCCCTCTCACAGCAAAGGGCATTGTAGCAGAGACACGAAGGGACATGTCTGAGATCAAGGAGGACAGAGAACCAGGCAGAGGAGTTGGTTGGACCCATTTGTTTAAATTTCTTTATGACAAGCAATATCAGCTTGCCACAAGCAGCGTTACCCCCAGCGAGGGTCGGTAGGACGACCGCGACCGACTGGTTCAGGACAACCTCACAGTGCAAAGAGGCTGCCCAGCCCTCAGGCAGGGCTGTCCCTGAGCATCACCAGGGGTGCAGGCACTGAGCACCTTCCTGACCAGCCAGCCTGGGATGTCACCCAGTTTGCAACCCTCCCACCACGTAACACAGTGAACCCACACTGTGCAAGGAGGCAAGAAGAAACATGGCTTACATGGAGAGGAGTGAACACATAAGGTTGGGGGGGATGCAGTGGCTTAATCTCTGACTTTCCAGAGTCCACTGGAAGAGATGCTGTGGGAAGAATGTCATGAGCACCAGGCCCTGTGCAACCACTACAACAAGTTTACACCAGTAAGTTTACACCTGGCTTGCATTTGGTTCCAGAAGTGTTTCATGTTGAGAGCATCCCTGGAAGGGAAGATTCACTGCCAAAAAAATGAGAGCTCTGCCTGTCCAGATTTTGGAGGGGAAGGTGGGTTTGTCTGCATTTCCAGTTTGGCTGGGAAACAGTAAAAATAGAGACCTGAGAAGCCAATTCCCCCCAGCCCATCACTTCCACCAAAATCTACCAGTGTCCAACCCAGAAAGATGCTGGACCAGCACTGATGGAGACCTGTGGTCCTCAGCAGGAGGCTGGGGACCTTTGGCCACATGATGTTGGCTCTATGGTGGGCAGGGATCAGGGAGAACTTTTGGAAATGGGACTGAGGGAAGAAGCAAAGGTACCAAAATGGGGCCGGGGGGGACCAGCCCAGAACCTCTGCCCACCATTGAGTCATCCACAGGAGCCAGTGAGGAGCAAGCCTCTCAGAGCAATAGCGCTGGGTTTAAATAAACAAATGCAATTCTGCTGAAAGGGAAAAAGAAAAAAAAACAACAAAGTAATAAAGGATGTGCCTCTCCAGCACCTCCTCCTCTCCCAGAAACCTGTGTGTTATGCAAATATATGCAAATGAGACATGGAAGCAGGGAAGAAACTAGCTCTCTAAAGCAGCGTGGTTTTAGACTGGGAAGCGTTGGAGGCAGCTTGCTGGAAAGTTGAGGCAGAAATAGCTGTGCCGTGAGAGGGACGAGCAATGACGACTGGAGGGTACGGGTCCCAAAACGCCTTTGGCAGCGGGATCGGCTCCCGCAGCACCAGAAAAATACAGCATCAAGTCTCCGTCTCAACACCCTAGTTTTGCAGCTGGTCTTAAAGCACCCCCCAAATCCCTCTTCCCTCCAGCCGAGGGCTGGGGAAAAAAAAAAAAGGGAAAAAAAAAAAAAAAAAAAAAAAAAAAAAAAAAAAAACTATGAATTAAT
>VWZK01011959.1:257925-308187 GCA_013396935.1 Baryphthengus martii
GAAAACGTGCATTGCTGCTGCTCTTTGCTATTCCCCTCTGTGCTTCTCAAGAAGGGATGGCAAGAAGCTCTGCAGCACGTGGAAGCCCAGGCGGCTTGGTCCAGAGCAGGGGATGGCCACAACGGGGTGATGCTCTCCAGGGTGGGCACTTTCCCTGGGGACTGCTTAAAGAGTGATCCTTTTCTTACATGAAGAATGGGATCATACAAATTCCAACTCGTTTGTTCTGGGCAATTTATCCACCCAAGTATTGCCTTGGTCAGTAGCATTTTCTCAGGGGGTTTCTGAGAGAAGCAGGTGAAATCTAGAAAGTCTGAAACCTTTGGGGTGTAAGCACCATTTGCCTGAGCAATGCTGCTCACGTTGAGAGTCAATGCCCGAGTGTTTCTGGCTCAGAAACAGGAGGGGTTTTTGCGTTCAACTCTCTGCTCAAGAACAGCCCTGGTTGGAGCAAAAGCCTACCCAGCACAGGATTTTTAGAGAAGCATCTCAGTGTCTTACAGTCCAGCACCAGCATATTGGCTTCCCTGGACAATGTATATAAACCTGGGCCATTCCTATGACACAAACCCAGCTCCTTTTCTTATAGAATCATAGAATGGTTTAGATTGGAAGGGAACTTTCAAGCTCATCGAGTCCAACCCTCCTGCAGGGAGCAGGGACATCTGCAACCAGAGCAGGTTGCTCAGGGCCCCATCCAACCTCCCCTGGAATGGTTCCAGGGATGGGGCAGCTACCACCTCTCTGGACAACCTGGGCCAGGCTCTCACCACCCTCAGTGTAAAAAATTTTTCCCTTCTCTCCAGTCTAAATCTCCCTCTTCTGGTTTAAGACCATCACCCCTTGTCCTGTCCCAACAGGCCCTGTTAACAAGCCTGTCTACATCTTTCTTGGAGGCCCCTTTAAGTACTTTTGGCCTGGTCTATAACACAGGGACAAGTTTGAGCATCTTTCTCACTGGTGTTTGAGGCAAGAACAAAGCTTCTCTGGCTCTTCACTGGTTTTTTTTCTCTCTTTTCATCTGCCCTTTTCACCATTATTTCACCAACACCTCTCAGGGAGCTGCCCCAGCACCGGGGCTCTGGCAGGTGCATCCATCAGCACACATACTCCCTCCAAACCACAGCAGGGTCACACAAACCTTTGGAGCGCACAACAGCCCGTGGTGACATCATTTTGTGACTGCACCAAAAATACAACCTTAACCCACCTCCCCAAAGAGAGAGGTGCCATGAAAGTGTCGTGGGGTGGCGAGTCCAGGAGATCCCTGGCAAAGGGATTAGAGCTGCTGCTCACCAAACCTCAACTCTGTCCTTTCTCCAACTCCTGCTCCTATCCTGCTTATTTTTCCCCATGCCCACACGGCAAAACCTCGTGAACTTGAAGAATAAAAGGTGCCGGCTGGCTGGGATTTCAAATTCTGTGATTAAGGATGGAGGCGATTTCTCCCCTCCCCGGGCTGATAGAGCAGGCGGTGGATGAGGACGGCTTCTTTGCGCGCTGCCAGCAGCTGCGATAGGCGCCTCTGCCGTCACCAAGCAGAGAGATTATTCTCTGGATCTCCCGGGCTGTTTATCAGGAACACTCACGGCTGCAGCCGCTAAACCAGCTTAAAAACCAAAATTAAACAACAATTAAAAAAAAAAAAAATAAAAAAATCTTTTCCATAACCTCGAAAGGAGAGGGATTGGGAAAGGGGAGGTTAAAGCACCCAGGAGGCGAGTTGGAGTCTTAATAAATCAGCCACATCACGAACTCAGGAGAAGCACAGGGAAAAGGAGCTCCACAACTGCAGGGACCAGCATCGCTGGCCAGAGGGTTGGAGTGGCAAAACCCACTGGCAAGGGACCGAGGGACCCGCCTGGAGCGGGCACCTGCCAGCCTCGGCTGGGAAGCCAGGACAAAAATCGGTGATGCCTGTGCTGGCACATCTCCCTGGCCCTGCCTTTGGCAGGGGAGCCACCGGGAACATGCAAGGAGCAGCAGCTTCGCACGGTGGCCAGGGAGTACCCGAGGAAGAGCGGCAGAGCAATGCTCCCACCCCACGCATGGCCGGGAGGGAGCAGCACGTATCGGGGATAAAAAATTGTGTGAGAGCCTGGGTCTGGGGACTGCACGGGAAGAAAAGGCACGAGGTCTGATTTCCTTGAGCATTCAGAGCCTTTGAAGATCAGAAAGCAGCTAAGTGCAAGGCAGGCTTTCAAGCTGCCAGTGCGGGTTAGTAGTGGGCCTGGGACTCCCCAGGGAGCAAGAGCTGTTGGTTCCCCGCTGCTGGATCAGATCCTGCTTCCCAGCCTCAGGAAGGTAAATGGGAACGGCTCTATCAACACCACATGAGCACACTCCTCGACGGGCCCTTACCTGGCATGTGGGTGTGAGCTGGGGAGCACCAAGGTGCTCCCTCATGGCTGGTTTTGGATTATCCCGGCACGTCTCCCTGTTATGATCCCTACTTTGACTTCTGTTCAGACAGCCCCCCGGAGATGGCCCCATGCCCAAGTATCAGAGGTGTGATGACCAGGAGTGCCCTCCTTGGGCAGACAGGTTCCCACCCCACTTCGGAGGCAGAGTCGGATCCTCCAAACCTCCCACTCCCCTGAAATTCAAGATGAGAGAGACCCTTCCCAGGGTTTCTGGCAGGCAGGGAACGTCCCAGTCACTCGCATGAAAGGTTAAGACCACTTTCCAATTAGAGAGGCAGGAGCCATCGCAATAAAGCTCTTCTGAGGGGATATTAATCAGGGCATCTTCCTCTCACGGAAATGCAAATCAGCAGAATGGAAATGGGAATGATTAAAGCCAGGGAATAACGTGGGCACTTCGATCCCAGCTCTGTGAGCAGCAGGGGCCAAGAGTGCACAAGAGAGAGACCCCAGAACCCAGGCGGTGGTGAAGGACACACATGGGCTTCATCTGGGAATATTCAACATCGGGTTTTCAGGTCAATACCAGCACCAAGGCCACGGGAACGGCACCAGTTACAGCAAACCAGCCGCCACCTCTCAAACTGGCTGCAGGGTTTTGGTCCATCCTCTCGCACCCACCCAGGAGGGAGGCTGGAGGAGATGTGGGCAGTGCGGGCACACAGGTCAGGGATCTGGCAGGAGTGATGGAGAAGACGGCAGGGAGGGCAGCTGCAGCAGATACAGGGTGTAGAAGGGAAGGAGAGGGGATGAAGAGCATAAGGCAATGCAGAAAGGGGCCAAAGCGTGGGCCGTGGTGGTGGGGAGCACAGAGCATCTCCCTGCCTCTGCCCAGGGAAGTGCCGCACCAAGTCCGGAGATGGCTCTGCTCCTCGCGGCAGGAGGCATTAGATCCAGCTGAGCTGCTTCAACGCAGCGTGCATGTAAATCAGCCGGACAGGCAGAGAGGAGAAAAACAAGGGGGATGAGATAAGAGGATGGAGAGAGAGGCGAGGGGAGAAGGAGGAAGGAGAAAAGGGGAGGGAAGGAGAGGAGCAGGTGTGGAGTGAGAGAAGCAAAGAGAGGGCAAAGGGAGAAAGGGAGAGGGAGGAGGAGGAAGAGGGATGGGGAAGCAGAGAGCAGCAGGAGGGCAGGGCGATGGGCCGGGGTCCTACCTGAGCGGGTGGCAGGTGAGGGGCAGCCACAGGCAGGGTGTCCCACTAGCCCAGGCAGGGAGCACAAGATGAAGGGGCTGGAGGTGCCAGACCATGACCCAGCCTGGGTGACCCTGGGCTTGGGCACCCTGCTCCTGCCCATCAGCTTCCAAACTCCGCAGCTTTGCCAGGACCTCGCTGGGCTGTGGGGTAAAGCGCCACCACACAGTTGATTTTCCAGCCGTGAGGCAGGTGGCTAATGGCCACATAAGTCACCAGGGACTGACATCCTGTAATCCCTCACCTACAAACCTGATGCCTTCAAATCACCTGTCCTGAAACCTACTGTACATTTACGGCGGAGCAGTTGGGGGTACCAATCTGGCGGTGACCGCCTTTGTGGGGAGAAACAACACAGACACATCACTCTAAGTCACGAATATCTTGCAAAACACAGCGAATTATTTCAGATAAATATTAACTTGGCCCTGTCTCTTTCAGCCAGGGAACTCAAAGGCAAAATATTATTATTATTAAATGTCTAGTTGAAGAACAGCGTCTCCACGAGAAGTTCTTGTGACCGGGCAGGACGCAAGATTCTCCTGACATCAACAGGCACTAAGCAACCAACGTTGATGCAAATACCATCTGCTGTAATCGTGACATCACTTTTAATTATATAACAAATGAGGATGTCACCACATGCAGAGCCTTGACGTCATCAGTAGAGCTGGAAAATGATCTGGACTAGGATGATGAAAAAAATTAGTCCAAAGTAGGAAGATCTCAGCCTGGGAAAGAAGCAGTTAGAGAGACACATTTGTGGCCTCAAGAAGGTGAACTGAGATTGATTGCTCATTGCATCTCCCAGTAAAAGAATTAGGAGCTATCCAATAACATTAAAAGGCAGCAGGTTCAAACGAAACAAGAGGAGATGGTTCCTCACGTGGTGCGTGGTTAAGCAGTGGAAGCCCTTGCCACAGCTCTCCGGGGATGATTAAAGCTTACGTGTTTACAAAAATCAAATAGACAAATTCATGGGAAATCCATTGAGGAGTATTAAAGACAAAATGCCACGCTGGCTCGGAGTGGTCCCCGAGCTGCCATGTGCTCGGGGCTGGGAGATGCTCGAGAGATGCATCGATGCCGATCAGGGGGGACAGGCAGGGGACAACCAGAACAAGGGACAGCCCTGCACAGCACCTTACACTGCACTGAGGATGGCAGACGATGTCTCTGGGCCAGCACGCTGACGTCGACACGTTCTGCATCATACTCGGGTAATCCCAAAATCCCAGCAGCCGGGTGTCTTTACAGCCCAGTCTCGGGCGATGCTGAACCCCACCCCGAGACACAAAGTCCATAAGATCAGGACCACCCACTGCCACTCTTAATGTCACCGGTTTAACACGACGTGGAGCTGCCCTTAACCTCACCCAGTCCGGCACTGGGTTACCTTCACATCACTCTGCCAGACGCCGTTCCCTGCGACCCCAGACCCCACCGGGAGCCCAAGTGGACGCGAGGGTCCGTCCCTTGGGAACCCGGCCACGCGCTTTCCCCGCGCGCAGCATCCCTCCCAGCCGCGCAGAGCCCGCGCACGTAGCGATCCCCATTAAAGCGAACTACATGGCAGAGGGGCCTGGCAGCGCCGCATTTATCAGCCTGCCTGGAAGGGGCTTGTGCAAGCTGTCCCCCCGGCTGACGGATTAGACAGCAGACAATTAGGTTTCAGACTCACACACACACACCCCCCGACCAAGCCGCGCGCGCCCGAGCGCACGCAGGCAACACAAATCCTTTTTCTCCATCCATCTGCAAGGCCGAGGCGGCCGAGCCCAGCTGCGCGGCCGGCCGGCGCTTCTGAAGCCGCGTGCAGCTGAATAAGAACGAGCCCCTGTGCCTCGCCTTTCAGCGCCCCGCTTGCAAAATGAGCGAGAGGTCCCCAAAGAGATGACACAATTGCAATGGAAATGATTAACCCTTGACGGGCTGGTTTCGTTGCCGCTGCCGCCTCCGTTAGCGCCGCGCGGCCAGCCCTGGCGGCAAACTCCCACTCTTTGGGTTTCAAGGGCAAAGCCGGAGCGAGTTACTGCTCAGCCAACGTCGCGGGGAACGAACAACCTCCTGTGTTTCTGCTGCAAGGCCAGCCGGGCTTTTTTTGGAGCATAAATTATTTCAGGTGTATCCCTTCACCACCGGGAGATTCCTAGCTCTTGGAAGCTGGGATGGTGTCTCGATATGAGCACCGCTTCTGCAAACATCCCACCAAAAGCAGCCCCTCTTGGTGGCCACGACCAGAAACTGTGATTGCTACATGCCAATCCGAGGCGCAACGCGAGCCAGCACAGCTCCTTGGGTTGTCCCTTCCAAGGGCTACAAGAGAACAATAATTCAATGTTTCAAAATTAATTGAAACATGAAATGGCTAAAATAGAAAAGGAACGAGCCAGGATGGCTTCTCAAAGGCAAAGCCCGCACGTCCGCTCTGCGAGAGGATTTCTGATGGAATCAACAAAACAATGGATAAAGGGAAATCAGTAGATATAATTTATTGGGATTGTCCTAAAGCCTTTGATAAAATCCCACATGAGACGCTATTAAGGAAACCAAGCATTACTGGGCAAGATGTAAAATACTGCTGGGGAGCAGGAAGCAGTAAAGTGTCACAAGCCGGTGCGGGAGGAGGTGGTTAATGCCCTGCCAGGAGGTCAGGAAAGCTGGAGGGGGGCTGTGCTCCGAGCCCAGCTCCTGCCGGCATCGGGAGCGAGGAGCCGGGAACCGAGAGTCCCAGGAAGGCAACGCTGCAGATGCTCAGGGCACACCGAAACCTTCACAAAACAGTTCCCAGAGTCCCTCGTGCCTCCTTCCTCACTTCCCACAGTCTGTCTGTCCCAGGCTGCTTGCTCACCTGTGTGGGCAGAGGTACAGGGCCACGAGCAGCTCCCTCCCTTTCCCTGAAGATAAGTTGAACATGATACATGAACATGATAAGTCATGAACATGACGCACGTCAGCCCCTGGCCTCGCTCCTCACGCTCACAGCCCTTGATCTCCCTGTGGCCTTTCAAGACGTCTTTCAACTGTCCATGTGGAGAGGAGAAAGCCTAAGGAGAGCCATCTCCCAGCCTGAATCAGGAGCGGGACAAGTCAGGGGACGGAGGATCCCCCAGAAACACCACTCTCAGCTACACAAAGCACTTTCTAAAAACAGCACCATGTTTTAACTTTTCTTGTAATTAGTTTTTGAAGAAAGGGAGATCGGATGAGAAGAGCCCATCTTGGTGCCCGGTACCCAACTCACCCAGGCAGAGGATGAAGTCAGCTCCAAGACAACCGATGCCCTGGTAGGATGACCACAAGGATCAGCCTGTCCCTCAAACCAATATATATATATTTTCACAAAATACAGACACAAGTCCAGTGTTCCAAGATGCATCATCCACTAA
Source organism: Baryphthengus martii (assembly GCA_013396935.1). NCBI lineage: Eukaryota > Metazoa > Chordata > Aves > Coraciiformes > Momotidae > Baryphthengus > Baryphthengus martii. The sequence goes on from VWZK01011959.1 coordinate 264,931, forward strand.
CGTTAGAAGCACCTCTCCAGATGCACCCGGGAACACCTAGATGTTTGCCAAGGAAGATCCCTGCTCTCCCTGAGCTCTGATTATTATTAGTAGCATAATAGTAGAGATATAAGGATGGACGTGGCCCCACAGAGCACATCGTACAGGAATTTAAGATGGCCTGGAGGCTGCCACATTAATCACCTGTGAGCAGTTGGGTTGTGCAGCCAGCTCTGCCCCACGCCTGAGCTGCTCCGTCTCCAGACCCACCAGCTTTTTCACCTGCTCCAGTAGGGCTGGCCTGGAGCCTCATCCCTCCCTTCAGCAGAAACAAGCTCCTCAGTTTTCAGCCTGAACTTATTTGTAGGCAGTTTCTAGTCGTTTGGTCATCAGCCAACGCTATCTGTCAGTGAAAACAGCTCCTCTCCCGCCCCGGTGCTCCGTGTCCCCTGGTTTACCAGATTTGCAAAGCTGAGTTTGCAGAGTCTCAGGAGATGTGCCATTCACGGCTTCTCCCTGGGGACTTTGCCATCATTTCATGTATCAATCCATAAATCACCCCTCCAGGTTTATCAAGGACCTGTGTGTTTCCCTCTGCAGCACTAAGCAGGGTACCGGGGAGAATTTTCTGATAACTACGTTGCATTTTCCTCTCCTCCTTTCATCCCATTACCCATAGTTAGATCCCTTAGACCACTCTAAATAATTACTCAGTTGGGTGTTTATGACCTTCAGATATTTGTCCATCTCTAGTTTAAGTGAACTCTTAGCCAAGCTTAATATTTAGACTGCACAGAGAAACGCTCGTGTTCAAAATACTTCCAGGCTGTGGTGGGGAAGTTGACAGAAAGGGCTGATCCTGCAACATTTGCCCCAGCTCCGAGGCCATTCTTCAATCCCAGGCAGCTTTCTGCTTCCTCAATGTGATTTTTTCCCCATTAAAAATCCCAATGCCTGGAAACCTCCCTGTGTGCGCTTCGCCCCAGGTCCTCAACTTATGGAGAGGGGAGTGAAGGGATAGTTTATACACGGGGTGTGAGATATCCACATAAAGCTATCCAGGCACCTCCTTCGGGAAGAAGAGAGAGGTTGACTGAAAAAAAGCTCTTGGGAATTGCAGAGAAGGGAAGAACAGCCCTGGCTGCTTGCAAGAGGAGCCGCCTTCCTAAAAAGCAACCGAGAAGACCAGGAGGATCCAAGGCTTGCCTTTGTGCCAGGAGCATCACCAGCATCGGCAGGGGTGCCCCCTCCCCTCCAGCCTCCCAGGGATGAGTGCCTGGGTGAGGTGAGGGTCAGGGCCACAGCGAGGGATGGTGAGACTGGCCACAGTAATGGAGATTTACTGCTCCAAGCCCTATTAGCTGGGCCATCTGGATACCAAGCATCAGCACAAGTTATTAGAGACCACAGCCTGATGTCGTACAGGCACAAAGGCAGGGAGAAGTGGGAGATGCTGCAAGAACTTTCCTTGCAGGAAGAAGGTGGGAGCTCCGGCAAGGTTTCTGCTGGAGCAAAACCCCAGCAGGGGGAAGAAGAAAGGGAAACGCACACCCCAGACGCTGTGCAGGTGCCAACGCAAAGACGCTGGCGCACGCCGGGTCCACCTGCGCTCGCGGCTGCGTCCACGGGTGCCCACACCCAGGCACAGCGCTGGCATTCGCTGCAGAGGCGAGGAAGGGGAAAGGTGGATGGAGGAGGAGGAAACAGGGACAAGGTCCCCATCCACAGCACCACCAGCAGCAGGTATTCACCTGTCGTTGCCAAGCCCTAACCAAAATTATGAGGGCCTAGAAGTTTGTGTCTAAAGAGTTCTCAGTCGGGGGTGGTTGCGGCGTATCTTCTGCTTTTTGATGCATTAGGAGGTCACATTTTCCTTTGCTGCTTTTTGCTGTGGCCCCAAGAGTTGGAAAAACTATCTTAACTTTTTTACTGAAAGCTGAGAACTTCTTGTGGCCACCACATTCTGTGACCTGGACCTTTTAAGGTAAGGATTTGTCATGGATAAAGCAAAGAGCACAGGTGGGTGGCACTGTTTTGTAGGGCAAACCCCCCCTGGACCTAGCACAATGACACACTCTCTCTCTTCTCCAGGTTTCTGTTCCTTTGCAGCAAGCTCGGCCTCAACGGTTAGTCCCAACATATACCCTGCAAGAGGCCCCAGTCTGACTCATGGAGGGGAAATGACTCGCTGTGGTTATGAAGCATCATTTTCCCAAAGAGGAAAACAATCCGGCACATGAAACAAAACCTCTTTCCTTCCTTAAAGCCGGGCATCACCTTTTGGGAGACAGACGACCCAACCTGACCCAGACGTGGTCTAGGAAACAAACCCTGGCTTGCATGAGTAGAAGAGCATTTCCAAGAAACCTCTGCCAGCCCCTGGGATCTCCAGGTGCCATGCCAGGTCCTCCATCATCAACGTGACCCTAACCCTGGACTCATTTTAGTCCTCTGTGGGTGATGTCGCTGCCTCCAAACCTTCAGCCCCAAAGGAAACGGACCTGGCCACATCCAGCATTATGGAAGAGCATCCTTCACACATTCCCTTCATCCCTCCTTCCCACTACTGCAAAGAAGCATCCCACTGGTCACCCCCACCATCTTTATGGCTCAAGAAAATGAAACAGCTCAAGGGGAGGAAAGCAAAGAGAGAAAGAAAGGAGGACAGGAATAGGGCTGGGGAGGCAGGAGGCTGCCAGGCTGGGGCTCCTGCAGGTCTCAGCCCAGCATTGGGCTATTTTCTGCCTTTTCCTCTTCCTCGCTGCCACGTTGCCATGGCAACCCCATCAGCTGAGCAGCTCCGCTTCCCGCTCCATAGAGATTTTGTTGGGTTTTTTTCCGCCCCTTCTTCTCACCCCAGTTTCCCGCTCAGGCGCCCACCTCAGGCCCCGTGCCAGGGAGGCTCCCGGCCAGCGTCAGCCAGAGACTTACAAGTGGTGCTCAAAAGGTTCCCCTCATGCAGCACAACCAGGAGGGATCACCACCAGCAAGATCCCTCTGGGCAGGTCCCACCAGCCCCAGGGAAGGGCGATGGTACCCTGCCTGCTTGGGCAGGCTTTGGGAGCACAGCTCTGCACCGAGGGCATCCCCACACATCTCCCACTTTCCCTTTCCTGGGAAGCGTTCTGCCCGTGTGCATCTTTGGCCCCGATGTCTCCAAACACCTTTCTCTGCAAAGAGCGGGTGTTGAGGTTTTTGGCAGCCACCCCACAGGAGCAGTGCCGCCCTGGGACGCAGAACTCACCCAGAGAACCCCAGGGAGAAGCCCTGTGCAGGGTGACAGACTCTCACTGTCTCTCACAGGGAGTTCAACAGTCTGGGGGTAGCTCGTGCCATCAGGGTACATCAGCCTCCAGATGTCCCTTCGAGACCCTTTTTCGAGGGCCTAAGACGATAAATGTCTCATGAAAAACGAGCTGAGCCAGAACCAGGGGTAACTCAGTGGGTTTGGAGTTAAACAGAGGGAAAGAAATGTAGCAAGGTCAAAGTGGTGATGGAGGATGCTGAAGAGCTGGAAGAGGAGGGGAGAAAGGAAAAAAAAATTTAAAAAATCAGCCCTTCCTGCCCTCCGTTCCAACAGCGTGTGACAACAGATGTGACAAAGAGCCCTCCACAGGGAAGAGGGGTTTTGAGAGCATCCCCTGGCATTAACCACTTTCTTCCACTTATCACCGCTGCTCTCCCTTTGCCTTTTGAAAGCCCCAGCCTTAAATACATCTTAAATAAGTCTCTGGCCCCTTGAAAACCCAACTTTGAGGAGACCAGATTCATCTCCACAATATAATATCTTCTTTGCGTAGCGTTTGGCCCTGCCAAGCACTGAGCTGGCACATCTCCAAAGCACCGTGAGCCACTCCTGCCTACCCAGCTCCTCACCAGGACAGAGGAGCCCCTTTGGGGTGTTTTGCATTGGTTTTGGTGCCTTCAGAATAGCTGTGGTTGGAAATAGAGGCTGGCTTAATCTGACCCTGTCATACATATCAGATGTGAAGCAGAAACAGCCCTCCAGTAAGCGTTACCACGACATTTGGGGAGGGTTTCAATTTTTTTTTTTTTCTTCTTTCTCTTTTTTTATAGCAGACATCTGCAGTGGGAGCAGAGGGATGGAGGAGAGAGGGATGAGAAGGAGCAGTAATTCTTCTGACAGCCAGATCCCACCGACTCACAGCCCCTCATCACCCCCAAAATCCCAACTTGCTCAGGGTCAGACCAAAACCTGGCTGGAGAGGAGCAGCCCGTGGAGCTTGGGACAGCTCGGCACAAGCCCTGGCACACAGTTGTCCCTGCAGACATCCACGCCAGGCTCCGGGTTTCTCTACACGCAGAACTATGCTGACTTAACTGAAGGTGCAATTTTGCAGCCGCTTGCTGGGGAAGCCAAGTTCCTTTCCATGTGGTTTAAGTCAATTAGGAGCAGGTTGAAGCTGAAGAGAATTAAGACATTCAGCCCCAAATAGGAGTTCCTGCCTGCAGGAAAAGGGAGGGGAAGGCAGCTCTGCACCACTTTTAGCTAATCCAGTGCAAGTCAACAGATATAAATCTGAGAACAGAGAAGGCAGCATCCATCCTTCTTCCCTCCTCCCTGTTCTCACTTTTTCTCACTCTTCTTTGCTTCCTTCGTCTTTCCCCCCATCCCCTCCCTGAAGACTTTGTCATCTCCTCCCTGCTTTCCCAGCCCCCTTCCCGCTGCCCACACGCACAAGGGGGCCGGGAAGCAGTTGGAGATCAAACTCCTGGCAGTGCCAAGGCATTGGCCCTGACGAGAGCTCAAGACAGCTCCAGAGCAAGGAGGCAAAGGAGTGGGATGAGCGAAGAGCTGGGTTTGGGTGCAAGCAGAGGAACCGCTTCCACCCTGGGAAACTCAAGGACATAAGGTGGCAGGAGACAGAGTCTGCTTGATAGCACCAGGCACACCCCGAGTTGCTGGGGTTTGTCCCCACACAGACCTGCCTGAATTCAGCTCCTGCTGGGGCACCGGGCAGGGAGAGCCAGTGTTCCTGAGTGACTGGTCCGGTGGCACGGGAACAGCTCGGCTGGCTGGAGGAGGGAAGTGCAGTGTGGCAGTGAGCATCCCTTGTGGCATCCCTTGCTTCGCTGGTGTCCTCCACAGGGACACCAGGCAGCATTTCAGAGCCCATTTTTAGGGTGAGAGCCTGTAAGGACTACTGTTAACACAGGAAGATGCATTAATGTGGATGCCACAGGGTGTTGTTGAAGTTTAAATGCTCCTAAAGGGCCATCTTTCTCTATCCCCCACCCAAAAAAAATAGTCCTTAATCTCCCAGATTAACATCTGGAAATAAAGCCAGCAATGGTTCATTTCTCCTAGATCTCATCAAACTACTCAGGTGTCAAAGCCCCTGAAAGAAGGATGGCTTCTGGCCCCATGTGGCAATGGCAGAGGGTGTGGGGAGCCCCTGTGCACAGCAGGAGCCAGCTCCAGCTGCCGTCAGCGGCTTCTCTCGGCAAGGGGAAGAGCGCAGAGAAGATCAAGCAGCTCCATGCCTGGCCTCTTGGACTGTACAGGGGTTTCTCTGCTGATGCAGAGTATCTGCATCCATCCCCTGGAGCCACCAGTGGGGTTTCCCCAGGAGGCTGGGGGAGAGGAGGAGGAGGAGGATGGCAGCCCAACCCCATGGAGCAGCTCAGGGGATATTTGGGGGCTGCCAAAGCTCTGTGCAAAGGTACCTGCTGAGCTCTGGCTGCTACCGAGGGCTCGCACATCACACAAACAACCTGCACGAACAAAACGCTGCCGGAGCGAAGCTCCACCGCGCTCTGCTCTGCACCACAAGCTGAGCTGCAAAATCCTCATCCCCGGGTGCTCTTTGCAAAAGGGCAAAGACACCAGATATTTCCAGAGATCCCTGCTGCAGGTTGAGCCGGGAGCGCTGTGCGGTTAGTCTCCATGGTTCACAGCATTGGCTGCTGCCAGCAAAGAAAAGGAGGAACCGGGAGGAGAACAGAGCAAGCACAGGGAGAGGGACGATTAATTAGGAAAGCTGCCCGAGATGTGGGCTTGCCAAACAAAGTTTGGGACGTCCCTCCAGGCCTCATCAATGCAAATAACGCAAGATGACTCGGGGAGACATCCCGGGCTCCCTGTTGGGATTATACCCAGATAATGGGATGACAAAACTGGCTCCTGGTGGTTCCTGGTGCCCACAGCATCCTCTGACCCATCACTGCAGCCTTTTAGTCTCCACCAGCACTGGCTCAGACAAAGAGGTGGGAGCTGCCACACATGGAACCTGCTGCACTCGTAAACAACGCTGCTCCAGAAACAACCGGGGTGTGGACAGAGTCACATAAAGGAGCCCACAACCCACCACAAACATCCCTCCCTTTCCCACTTCCCTCCAGCCCCCTCAGCATCCACACACACCAATCCGCTTCTGGGGACACAAAGCCCAGCTCCACCTTGGGACTGCACCTTGGGTGCCCCTGTTGTCTCCTCAGGTACTAAAAACCTGTAAAATGCCAAATTACTATTTTCTACCTAAATATAGATTTTCCTCAACAGCCTCTGGTTGAGCACCCAAAAGAAGCCCTTCCCACGAAGGAAGAGCAGGAGGAACCAGCCCTCCCTGCGTGGGTGCTGTGCTCCCATTCAGGAGACACTGGGGTTGGCACAGACATCCCAAAACCCGGGTGCAGGATTTCGGGAAGCTCCAGCTGGAATGAAGTGAAGCAGCTGTGTGCTAAGGATTAAAGAGGAAGGTGGGACAGGAAGGCAGATCCCATTCCTGCCTCTGCCCCTGACCTCGGACAAATTCCAGGGGCACCAGGTTTTCAGGCAACTTCTGCTCCCGTTTGGGCCTGGACTTAGCTGAGCAGAGCCTGGTGTGGCAGGCAGGGTGCTGAGCAGGCTGGAAAGCCAAAGCCTGGTCAGCATCTTGGTTCCTCCCCCTTCTGAAGGGCATCACCAAGGCTGCCTTTCTGCCACCCCATTTCCAGGCAATTTTTCAGACTTACTGGGGTGGGAAGGAGATTCTTCACATCTCTGCAGCTCTCTGCGAGGTGGGAGAAAGCCCTTGCCCTCCAGAACAGCTTGATGGGTGTCCAGGAGAGAGAAGTGATAAAACCTTTCTACCAAACCCAAGCATTAGGTGTTTGTACAGAGCCCAGGCAGAGGGTGGATTCACAAGTCCCATTCTCTCGATGGGAGATCAGACATCAGGATATTTAGGCACGGGAAAAATCTGTGTTGAAACCCAGCAAGTCTTGCAAGGGATTTTGATGTTTCTCTGATGCTCTGGGGCACCTGGAGTCCAAAGAGAGGCAACATTTGTGCTCAAAACCGTCGGTGCAGATGCAAGGAGTCTGGAAAAAGCAGCGGCAGCAGCAAGAGCACTAGATTTGCCGAGCCCTGGCAGGCACACACTGGACTGGGCTGGCCTTTGCTGTCCATTTTGCTGTCCCCAGTAGTTGTGTAGCTGTCACCCAGCACAGCTTTTTGGAGACCCTTTGGGGCAGGGCAGCAGGGGCGAGCCAGCACCTAATCCTGCAACATCAGCTCCGACCACTCCAGCCCTGACAGCAGCAGCAAGAAGGAATGGAAAAATACAGAGAGGAGCTGAAGAAAGCTCCTTCGTAAAGGGGCTGGGGCCACATTTTGGCCCCTATTTCCCACCCTTGGTCCCTTGTCTTGACAGCTGCACTGTGTATCCATGGGGAGAGAGCAGATCCGAGCTGCAAACTTAAAAAAAACAAAAAAAAAGGAAAAGGGAAAGAAAAAAGGAGAGAGGGAGCGAGCAAGCGAGAGAGTGTCTGACTACAGCCCTAAGGGCTGTCACAACAGATAAAACCTCAGCCAGGCTTCGCAGTTTGAGCTCCTGCACGCTAATGCACAGCAGAGCTAAAAATACCGACGTGTGGAAAAGCAGAGGCTGCTGTTGCTGCCTTCCGAGCTGATCGTGGGCTCCAGCTTCCCAGCCAGCCCAAAGCAGCCAGATGTATGGCCATGGAGGGGGAACTGCGACCCCGGAGAGGGGAATGGGCACTCCAGGGGGTCTGCCCCACTGCCTGGCGGCGGGGCCGGCTCTGCCCACGCCACACGCGGCTGAGCCGTCTCTTGGAAAGGGCTGGGGTGGGTTTGTGCCGGCGTGAAGTAAAATATCTGGGCCATCCGCTTTCTGCTCTGCGGGCAGAGTGGGATGGCGGCGGAGGGATGGAGGAGCCTTGGGGAGAGAGGTCGATGCGCGGAGAAAGAGAAGGATGGAGCCTGCCATGAGGAGGAGGATGCGGCGAGGCTTCGCGAGACGGCAAAGAGGCAGGACAGATCCAGAGCCCCAACCCTGGGGCTGCAAAACAAGCAGCCCCGTCCTAATCCCCGAAGCCAGCCTCGTGCGAGACGGGAACGAGCTCGTGGCCGAGTTGCCACGCTAGCTCCTGTTTTATCCGCCCACCTTCTCTGCAGCGATCGTTACCCCGTCTGGGGCCTGGGAACGGGAACATCCTTAACCATGTACTTAAATTCAAGCTTGCACTTAAAGTCTATTTTCTTCACTGAAGCTGAAGGATGTGCTCACGGGTTAGCACATGATTAGCGGCTTTCAGCGAAGGTCAGTTCTCTGAACCGAGGCTCGCTCAGGGCCCCCTCCTCCCAAGCCCAGGGAGGGCACCTGGGTGTCCCCAAGCTGTTACATCCCCTCCTGCAAATTCAGACAGAGCCCTGGGGACGAGCGTCCTCCAAAACACCAGCAAACACCAGGCAGTCGTCACGCTTCCCGCAGCGGGTTTGTGGCGTCCCTGTCAGGCACCGAGCGGAGCGGTCGCCTGCCCAAAGCCTCCAGCTCTGCAGCCCGAGAAGGCCTCGAGCTAATTTTGGAAACCATCACGCTGACGAAGACTCAGATGGTCTCCTTCACCTCACACCCAGACCGCATCTCTCGTGTGCTGTGCGTGCTCCTGCTCAGTCCCACAAGTAGGACAGACACGGCCATCTCGGGATCACTTCACCCCAAGACTTTGGAGGCCAAACTCGACCTCAGGGCACCAAAAATAGAGTCTCCAGAGCCCTGGTGTCCCAGCTAACATAGCCTGTGCTGCCATCCTACACTTCATAGATCAAATCCTGCTCCAAATCAGGGGAGAGGCTCACCCTTCCCAACCAGCACCCCTATTTCAGCCCAATGCCACACCTCCCAAGTGGGCACTGACCCCCCAGGCGGAGTTCACAGCCCAGTTACCCCATGCATCACCCAATTCCTTTTCTACTCGCAATCACATTCGAGACACCAGCGCAAAGTCCCCGTGGATCTGTTTCAAGTTGCATTATCAGCACATTTGGCATTTTCATCACGCTTAGGACGCAGTCCCCTGCAAAAGGCCAATTTATCTCGACAGCAAACCCCTGCCTTCGAGGCTGCCATTCCCAGCAGGCAGCGGTTGTGCCAACACAGCCTTTGGGCAGGGTAGAAAGTCCTGCTAAACTCAACAGCACCCACCACGCCCTGTGCTGGGACATGCGGCCAGGGATGGAACAGCAGCCCCAGCTCCACTGATAACCCAAATTTCTCACCAGCTGAACCGGTTATTTTCACCATACCAGTGCAAGCCACAATAGCAGATGAGTCCTTGAATAACAACTACGTACTTAAATGGATTCATTGATATTTCCTTGGTGCGTTGAGGATTTAAAAGGATGGGGAGGGTGAAGGAGGGGGCAAATCAACACTAACAAAAAAGTGCTGCCTAAGCCCAGAGGATGAACACCACGCAGGAAGACAAGAGCAGTTTTTATAATAATTATGACATTGGTATTTATGGATTAGATCAAGAGGGTGTCCCCCCAAGCACCAACCACAGCTGGGTCTATCTGCAACCATTTGCCCAGGATGGGGCAGGAAAAATCCCTCTCTGATCCCAGCACCACCCACCCAAGCTGAGCACCAGTTACTCCGTTCTAGTTTGTTTTGAGGCACAACAAACTCCCAAACCATCAAAACTTTGGCTTTTTTCTTTTCTTTCCAAATCAAGAAGGCACTTGCCAACCAGCCAGTCCAGCCCCACACTTCTAGTATTTTAAGGACTCTTCCAGCCCTCCTTTTTTTTTTTTTTTTTACTGCACACAAGCACATTTATACTATAGCTACACTAGATATATAAACTTTACACATCACCATCCAACTCTAGCCCCCCCATTGGCAAATATCACAGCATCATCACAAAGTGGTGTGAAATCTTTTGACTTCCACAAAGTCCCCGATCCCAGAGCCAAGAAATTATGGAAGACAAAAAAAAAAAAAAAAAAACAACCAAAAAAACCAAAACCAATGGAAAAATCCAAACCTCTTCTTTCATTAAAGAGGAAAATTGACAGTCCTTATGGTTAGAGGCAAAGAGCTGGAAATCTGAGTTCTGAAAATATGGCTCCTGGCCCCACAGAAACTGGAAAGCACATAGAAATCAAGATTTTTTTTTTTCACACAAGTTTTACACCAGGCTTTTGGTCTAGGGACAGCAACCAGCATTACAATCCTCTCCTTATTTCTGTACATTGGAGGATGCAGAGGATGGTTTCCAACAGAGCAGCGCTCACAACAAGGACCACTTCTCCAAACTGAGGCAGCTGCAGCTCCTTCAAAAAATGTGGATGCCCAAAGAGAGTCTAAGCAGGAGCTGATCTCACCAGACAACCAGCCATCACCCCACTAATAAGGAGCCCCATGGCTCAGGGAGTTTGCTCAGCAGACCTCTTGACCAAGCGAGAACCCCTGCTGCAGTCCTACCCACACAAACCACCCCCAGTTCCTCACCTTCTTTGCCTCAGAAGACCACCGGTTGCCACCAATGCTTCTACTGAACCATCACAGAACTTCTTCATCAAGCTTTTAATTGACAACCCTCTAGAGGCAGTGCTGCACCAGCTGCGGTCACTCGGGATGGTCTCCCACCATTAGCACTCTTGAGGAACCACTTTGCAAAAGGGAGGTAAAAGGGTGTGGAAACTGCCACCCAGAGACTCAGAGCCGCACAGCCCAGGGCCTGAAAGCAGCTCTGCAGGTCTGGCAGGCTGATGGCCCAGGCGGCCCCATGCTGGACCCCCATGAAGCTGTACTCCTTCCTTATCTGAGGCTTCAGTTTGGGTTCCAAGCTCTGTGAGACAAGGAACATCTTATGCATTGGTCCAGCTGCCTGCAGCCACAAAGTGCTGCTCTAGCAAATGTGAGGTGCAGCCAAGATGAGTTTCTAATAAACACTATCAGACTCATCATCGTGTCCTTGTTGGCCTTCCAGCACGGGGCAGTTACTCCCTTTCCCAGGTTTTGGGGTGAGTCAGCTTCTCCTGGGGTGGATGCAGCCCTCTGCGCCCCATCTCCACCTCCTGCCTGAGATGTGGAAAAGCCAGCAGCAGTTCGGAGGTGCATGCTGTCACTGGGGTGAAAAGCCAGGCATTCAGGAAATTCAGAAACCCCCTAAAGCTGCCTTGGCCCAAACTCCTAAAAATGCTGCTAAACCAGCTCTGCCTGCTGGTGCTGGGGCAGGCTCCCCTCGCACGCTCCTGTCCTGAATTCGTCAGGCCTCTCTGCCAGCTCTGGCCTCTTGAAATTCTGCACACTAATAAAATCCAAACTAATTTACATCCAAGATGGGGAGTGAGTGGCAGCTGTTGCTATAGAAACCCTCTCCCGAGCCCTGGCTCCCGGCTGCAGCTCCAAGACGAGACGCTGGAAGCCAGCTCGGACCCCAGCCCCGATGGCACTGGGACATCCTGTGATGTCCAGCCGGTCCCTGGACCCAGTGCTGCTGCTGGAGGTGCCACTGAAGCAGGGGAGCACAGAGGATGTGGTGGCCACCAGCACCCAGCCCTGGGTGTCCTGTCTTCCTCCAGGCCCTGCCTTTTGCACCGTCCGTCACTAAAGGGTCTTCCCTGCCCACCACCCTGCCCCAAAGCCTTTAATCTCCTGGAGCTAGGGGCCCATGTGACGAACGCTCCCATCATTTGGAGAGAGCAAAACAAAAAGGACAACAAAGCCAAATTGCTCCCTGAGCTGCCACGCTTTGGGGAAACGCTGGAAAACTTGAGCTGTGGATCCCACCAACAGAAGGAAAACTTGCGATGTGTTTAAGACTTTGTATGGTTATTTTTTTCCTGAAGTTGGACTGATGATTATTCAGTGTGTGACCTGTGGGGGGGTCACTGCAATGCTCTGGATTGATAACAACACCTTACGCTTCAGCTCTGAGCGGGCTGAGTCCTGGTTTAGAGGCGCTCAGCTTACAGTATGAAACCCGGACCCATCACCGGGTCTTCACTACAGCCGTGTAAAGCTGAAGGGAATCAGTTCTCACTGACATATCAGCTGATGGCAAGTGCAGGTGTCCTGGATACACGCTGGTGGGGTCAAGGTGCTTCCTCCCTCATGGGCATACTCCTCGGGTCTTCCCGGGAGCAGAATCCACTATAGGTGCTCCTGGCCCAGCTCTCTTTTCCCTCGGCCAAGATGTCAAGGATATATGAAGGTTGCTCAGCAGAGACGTCTCCCTCAAGTCCTACATGCCGTGCCACATGGGCACCATGAGTCCAGGATCATGGGTGGTGGAAGGCTCGTGGCCCATCACCTTGTCCCCAGGGGATGGAGGTCCCCAGCATAGCTTAGGAGCTATTTATTCCTCACTCCAGCTCTCAGCTGCCTGCTCCACAGGGAAAAACTGACTCAGACCTTCCCAAGATAAGGCGACCACATCTGTAGCTCAGCTCGCCAGGAATGCAATCAAAATAACGACCGGCAGCCCAGGCCAGGGAAGGAGGGGGCAGAATTTTTCACTGCTGACTCCGACCCCCTGATGGACCGTTGCCATGGAAAGCCGGCAGCCAGCAGCCCCAGCTGGGGTCCTGCTGAAGGATTTTCCCTGCTTGGCCCGAGGCTAAGACAACGGGAAGGGGGGGGGGAAAACTCTGGGGAAGAGCTTGTATCTGGCTGCGACAGCCCTCCCCTGCGAGCAGGTGTGGAGCTCACCTCCCTCTTGGCTGGAGCATCCCGAGATGGTTTGTGATCCAGCGGTGGGCTCGGATGCTGCTGGGCAGTGTTTGAAGCCTGGTGCAGGAGCACAGATAATAAACCAAATAAACCCAGCCCCATATTAATGACAGAGGGATCAGGGAAGGGACAGAGAGAAGGTAACCTAAGACCAAGCTGCTGTCCTCTGAGACAGTGAGGTCTCTGGGGCACCCATCCAGCTCCTCTCCCTTTCAGCCTGTTTTCAATCCCTCATTTTTGCATGAAGAAATAGGGCAGTCATTTCTCTCCTGCAGGGAAAAACAATTCAGGAGCTGAAGCCGACCCCTTCCAGGCTGCCTGAGCAGGCTGACATTTGGGGGAAGATTTGTACAACTTTCTTATTCTGAAAAAAAAAACACCGCAGTTGAAGATTGCACCGAGCTGGGCGCTACTACGTGATGGTTTCCTTCTCCAGTGCGTCGAGATGAGGTGGAAAAGGCTGGAGCTTGAGGCTGCCTGCACACACCAGAGCCGGGATCAGGCACTAGGAAATGTGCTGCCAGCAGCAAGCACCCAGAGGAGCCGTCGCCCCTCCTGCTGCCTCGCCGGGAGCTGGCAGGAGGGGACGGACAGCTGCTTCTCCATAATCATCTCCCCACCACTGACAACAGGCTGGAGCTCTTTTTCAGAAGACACCTTGGGAAGAAGAATGCATTTACAGCACCAGGAAGAGCATCTCCTTCCAGAGAACCAAAGAGGAGAAGCAAAATAAAATGTCACTTCGTGTTAACCCTCGCCTGTACCTACACGAGCAGTACAAGAGTCGCTGGTCCAACCCTGCCCATGGTCACAGTCCTGTAGCTTTGCTCAGCAAAGAGACAATGACTTTTTAGAGGCATTACTGGCTGAAAACCCTCCCTGATGGAGGGACCATGCTCCAGTTTAACGCCAAAACTTGCTCTCTCAGATATCTGCTGAGATCACGGTCCCAGCGATCGCCCATCCCAGCACCTCTCGGCCGTTCAGCGCGTCTGTGACGCACACAGCGGCCAGGCTGGGGGATGAGGGACAAAATCCACCGGGTGAAGATCCCAGCCCTGCTCTGGCTTTGAAAAACATCCCTGTCCCAGGAGGGGAAAGGAGAGCTGGAGGAGGGCAAGGGAGGGGGAACACCACCTGCGTATTGATCTGGCGATATGAAAAGGGATTTTCTTCTGGCTCCTGAGCGGGAGAGGGGAGCCTACTGAATGAAAATCCCAGCTCTCCCACTGCCCTGGTTTCAGCCACTGCAGGCTGCTGTTTAATTAGATGAGCATTAGCAGAAAGGCAGCTGGAAGGGGCCCGGCTTTCTGCACCTCGTGGTCACCCGCTGTTGTCGGCGGCACCGCTCAACCATACCCACCAGGGCATCCTCCCAGCTCCTCTGGCAGCCAGGCTGAGCCAGCCAGGAGCTGGCCAAGCCGACCTGAATGACCCTGGGGCCACTGGGACCCCAGTTCCCCCCCTGCAATGCAGTTATTAACCCCTTCCCCCTAAATTTCCAGCAGCCACATGGGAAGCCTAGCCACCGGACAGGGTTTCCTCTTGTATCAGCTTCAGGTTTAGCCCAGTAACGACCTGGAGGCCAAGGAGACTGGAGCAGGGAGCAGGCGTTTTTCCCGCCTTGCATCCTATCCGGGGGAAATTACAACCAAGTGCTGAAGGATTTGCAGTTATTTTCACGCTCTTTTTCCCAGATTAACACATGGATCCACTTTCTGTTCAGCAGTCAGAGAGGGTATTGTTTCGTCTCTGTCACAACCTCACACTCTCCTGTCCCAGAGCTTTCCAGCACCCCACCGATGAGTATGGGATATCAACAGGAACCGAGGAACTCGCTTTAATTAACGTGCATTTCTTAATTGGGCTGCATGCTCCCCAGCAACTCAGCATTTTATCTTCATTTTACAGACCTGGGAGCCAGGAGGCAGCAGGAAGACCAAGGGACATGACCAAGGGCGGTCAGCAAGAAGGTGTCGGAGCAGTGGAGAGATGCCAGGAATCCCCCCTGTCCCTGTGACCCGCCCTGAACCCAGCAGTGACTTTCCGTGGTGCCAACTCACCGAAGCGCTCCGGTGGCAAGGAATAACGGGAAGCTCCTCGATTACCTGCTTGCATAAATCACCCTCTATCAGTGCGGTGACACAGATTCAAGGAAACTGGGTTAGATCTACATTTATATTGGGATGCAACACGCACAGGTTAAACAAAGTTCCCCTGACTGTCAGACTGATGCCAAATCCTAGCAGGGGACAGACCCTGCCCAGGTAGGGCTTTCTGTCAAAGCTTTACCAGAGAGATGGGACAAGCTTCCATTACGTGCTGTAAAATAAACTTCCCAGAGAACCCAGGATGAGGCTGTTTCAGCCGTTTTCAGCAGAAAACATTATTTGTGGAGCAGATAAACTCAGTCCAGCCTTACCTAGGGCTCCACAGCCAGCTCCTCCACAGCAGCGTCAGCACTGCGCTAGCTGCTATCAGCACATCTGCAACACATCCGTGCCGGGGCAAACTTCTGCCTGCTGGTTTGGAGGGAGAAAGCCAAAGCCTTTGCATTGTCCTTTTCCTGGAGAGCGCTGGTCCGACTGGTCTGAGCTGGCTGTGGTGGGAGCAGGAACACGTTGCTCTGGTTTCTCACCCTGCTTTTCTCTCCTCATCTCTTTCCATGTGTAATCCTTCCCAGGCCAGTGTGGAAACACGAGGGGAACGGAATGGCTGGGAGCTCCCATGGGACAGTGGCACAACGTGGGGCAACAACCAGCCCCTAGGTCTTCTGCAGACCACGGGTTGAAGGGCTGCAAACGCTGGTGGAGGCAGTTGGATGAAGGCGCAACCTACAGCCCGGTCCTCCAGGGCCAGAAGCCAGGAGGAATGAGGGAGCAAAGTGCTGGCTCACATTTCCCCCTCACTTTCTTACTGCTCCTCATCTCTCTCAAGGGGATGCTTTGGTCCTACCCAAGGAGGGGCAGTAGCTAAGATGCACAATGCGCCACGAGAAGCTGCTGTGCCCTGCTTTGGGACCTCCACGTGGTCCAAAGAGCTCCACCCAGCTGTGTGTTGTGCACTCCCAGGTCTGCAACCCCTGCATCTAGCTTGGGAAACAAGCTGGCCATTATCTATGGGAAATAAGGGGAATCTGGGGAGCCAGTCGAGATCGGTTATACCAAGCCTATCAACTCCACGACATGCTGGGGTGCCCAGCGTTGAGGCTGGTGTCTACACATTGGTAGGGAAGCAGGCTCAGAGCCTCTCTCCTTCAGACAAGTTCTAAGGACAAATTTTCACTGCTGCATCACAAGACCGAGCACAGTATCCCCCACACATGCCCAGGAGGGCAATGCTCTGATACACTTCCACCACAGAACCCCACCGGCACCACCACCCACATGAGCACTGCAAAACTCGCACACACTAAACAGCGAGCGCGTCCCACCCGGCAGAGACGGAGCTCCAGCAAAAGCTGCAGGGAGGACGGTGCCCACACCTCCATCCAAACGCCCCATCAGATCCAGGCAACCATCCACCAGCAGAGCGAGAGCTGCAGGCGCCAACGTCCCCCTCCGGCTCCCAGCGTGACTCACGCTGGTTGCCATGNGGCGGCCGCGGCGCTGCGGGAGGCAGAGCGGGGCCTGCAACAGCCCTGGCAGTAAACAGCTTCCACATGCACGCCCGGCTGCCGAGCCGCCCGCTCCCCGCCCTGACATACCGGCACACTTATTCATCCGCCTGCGAGGGGCCGACGCTCCAACCCCTACGAGGTGCGGCCCCTCCTGGGATGGGGTCCCGTGAGCATCCCATGGTCCCTGGGGGTACGAGTTAGCCCAAGGTGCCCATCCTGCAGCCATGCCGCAGCTCCAGGGCTGCTGAGGGACTCTCGGGTTAGCAAACACCCACCCTAAGTGTGGACACAAGTGTTGGCAAAGCCCCTCAAATCTTCTGCTAATTGGGTCCCCAGTTTTCCTCCTTGTCCCACACTATCTGCCTCCCCCACAGCCCTCTGCGCTAGTGAGGACCAGATCAAAGCCACCAGGCTCAAACTCACACCAGCCTTTCTCTCCAGCCGAGCGACAGGGTCCTGAGCCCTTCTCTGTCCTCTCTATGACAAAACCTCTCAAACTAGGGGTTGGGAAAGGTTTTGAGCCCCCAGCTCTGCAGCAGAAGGGGGTCAGCGCTCTGCAGAGCCTGCGGGGACATCAGGGACACACCACCTGACATGGACATCCAGGGATGGGACAGTCCCATCCCAGCAGCCTCTGGAGATGATAAACCCCCTTTGAAGGCAGAGAGCAGACAGGGCTCCGGCTCGCTGGCATCCCGGCGGGTTTACGAGGAGATTTTTAGCAGCACCAGGAACAGTCCCCAGATTAGAGCTACAGGCTTCAAAAGGAGCTGCCGAGCGCGAGAGCCGAGGGCTGGAGTCGCTGCGGCTGAAAAGGGAATGCTGCACATTATAAATAGCTGCCTCACTGGCAGCACATCTGTTTCAGGCAGCGGCTCGGGAAGGCTGTGCGTGTTCTGGTTTGGCTATTTTGGGGGAAAGAGATTTGAAACTCGCTCGTTATTATTGTTTGCCCAAGAGATGCGAGCGATGCCTGTTTCTCCTTTGCCTTTTCAAAACAGAAAGCAAAAGCAGGGGAGTTGCAAAGCACCGTGTGGTGTCAGGGGCCCTGGGAGCTGCAGCTCTCCCTGGGAGGTGGTACGAGCAACCCGGTGACCTGGATCAAAGGGTGGTGGCACTAAACAGGGCTGGTGATGGGACGAGGACAGCACAGCCCTTGTCTCTGCTCAGCCATGAGCCACCCTACAGCCCTTGGAAGCCATGGGGTGGGAGGGAGACAGGCAGCAACGAGGCTAAGGGCAAACATTGAAGTGAGGCTGAAAGAGATGCTTCCCAAAATGCCATGAGCTCATCTGCACCCACCAGACAGCACTGCCTCGTCCCCCAACTGATGCCACCACATCCCTCCATGGCTCTGGCCCATCCCTGCTCTGCAGGAGATGCCAGACCCCTGTGGGACCAACTTTGGTGCAGAGGAGCGGGCGACATGACAAAGGCCACAGCCCCAGGGATGCTCCAGCACCACTGGGGCAGGAGGTGAAAGGATGTCCCAAGCTTGGCTGTCCCGTCCCTCAAAGGGCCAACGTCCCAGAAGAGCCCACACGCGCCGAGGAGGTGCTGGGGCACCGCCAGAGTGGGTGCGCCCAGGGGCTAGCGGAGGAGGACGGAGAGGCGTCCGAGGTCCGGCGGCGTCGGAGCAGCCCCACGGCGCGCACCCGAGCGCTCCGGTACAGCCCAGCAACGGCTCATTAATCACTCAGCACCGCGGCGGGATGGAGGCCCTCGCCCACCGCCACCAATCCCCGCGCCGTTACCACAGAAACAACCCTTACCCTGCACAGGCTTCAAAGGGTTTTGTGCGTGTGCCTGTGTGTGCTTCTCCGGCTCCCCCCTCCCGTCCCTCCCGTTGTTGTTTTTGTGTGTGTACGCGNACGCTGGTTGCCATGAAGAAGTCAACATTTGCACGCAGCTCCTGCATGGTGGAATGAGAAGCTCCCTCAGCTATTCATCGACTCTCTGGGGGAGGGCAATAAGTGGTGGGACCTCAGGGGCCAGCCCAGTACCAGATGGCAAACTCTGGCATTTCCACTGGCATCTCCAGGCTGCTGCCGACGCAGGCTGTCTGTGCAGCACTCCCCAGACAACGCTCCCTGCAAGCGAGATATTCAGAAGGGAGTTGGGCACCCAACTCCTCTTGAATTTAGTTTTCTTTCAGCTTGGTTAAACTCAGTCTCCAAGCTTCCCACCCCACCCTCGCCGAGCACCACACAGAATTAGCTACACGCGGAGCGATCGATGGCGGTGAGGGAGAAGCGCGCGTGTGCTCGCACCCACTTGGCACGAAGCGCGCGGACCCCAGCCCAAAGCTGAGCTCTGGCGGTAGCAAAACCCAGCGTATCCACGGGCGGTTTCTCCCAGCCTCGACGCACCGCACAGAGACGTTATCCCAAGCCATGTCCCGGCTCCGCAGTCGGACGGTTGCTCCCGCAGCCGTGTGAAAAGCCCCGGCTTGGGAGAGAGGGGGTAATTATAAGCCAGGGGAGCAGCTGATTCAAACCCTTCCTGACCCCAGGCTGAAGAGTTCTCCTGATCGATCACGAAGATGCTCTTTCATTTTCCTCAAGCGTTTTGCTGACGGATGGAAAAATCAATGCCCCACAGAGGAGCCTGGAGGGGGGGGTAGAGCAAGGGGAAGAAAGGGAGAGAAACACAACAGGGAATGGAGAGGAGGCGAAAGGAGAGGGAAATGCGCTGCAGGAGGCTCCTGGTGGGGGTGGTGGGTCTGTGGGTGGTCCGGCACCACCTACAGCCGTCGCCTGCCCCTGAGGTTTGGGATCTCCTCACCACATGGAGGACCAAGGTCCACAAAGCTTTTGGGTGAAAATTCCCCATCACCTTGTTTTTCGTGAAAATTGCCCTGCTGAGATCCCCCAGCTCTGAGTCACTACATGGGTGCAGTCCAAGCACTGTCTTGGGGTCCCATCCTGCTCACGCAGCTCTGTGGGGTGCCCCAGGCTGGGATAGGGATCCCCAGAGCCTCTGTGCTGCCAGATCCTGCCGTTCCAGCATCTTGCCAGTCCTGCTGGGCAGAGATGCTGCCAAAGAGAATCCATCCTGTCTTGGGGGGGAGGAAATCTTTGCTAAAGACCAAGTTAAGACCCCCACAACTCATTTAGTCCTGGGTTTCGGACTTGCTGTGGCTTTCAGAGAGATGGTTGAGCTCCTCCATTTGTACTCGCCGACACTAGCCACTGGAAGACACCCCCGAATCTCCCCTTGAGTCGGGGGAAAGCCAGGCCCACACTGCTGGAGGCAGATGAAGCAGCAGCTTGCCTTGAGCAGTTGGGGTTTTCCAGTGTTTTCTTCCCCACATCCTATTAATAATTAACACAACCACAACGAGACCGGCTTTTAAGAGGCTTCACTGCCACAGGCTGCATTACAGTCCCTTTTCCAGGAGCAAAGGTTTGTCGGTTACCACTGGAAACCAGGAAGGCTCCAGTCTCAGCCAGGGATGCTCCTGGGAACCTGTCTCCGTGTCCCCGCTGGGCTGAGCTGACCCATCGTGCTGCTGGAGCTGAGGTGACAGAGCCCTGCCAAAAGAGCCCATCCTCAGCCCCTGCGCAAAATCCTGCCCTCGGTCAGAGACAGCTCATTGGGCCATTTGGAAATTGCCACCCTCTTCTCCTTCAGGCTGAGCCGGCTGTGAGCTCTCTAGGCAGGAGGACAAGCTCATGCTCCCCCTCAAGATGCAATCTGAAGGTTAAAGGACAGATTTTTGGGGTCAGGGGTGGTCTCTGCCCACCAATGCGCAACCTTATCCCTTGGCATCTGTGGAACAGCGAGGGAGCAAAGCCAGAGCAGCCCATCTTAGGTCACTCTGAGATACGTTTTTCAGGATCTCCCTTTCTAAAGGGCAGGGAGCTCCTTCCAGATCACCACAGCTCCCAGTTGCCCAACTGACTGTACCGGGCTGGGGACCATGCTCTAGGCCACCCAGGAAGGGACAGCAAGGTTCAAGCCATCCCCAAAGCTTGGGATTTGGATCGACCGACCTCCACACCTCCAGACACCCTGCTCAGCAGAAAAGCCAACAGAAAACAAGAGGATGCAATAGAAACAAAACCCTCGGCCCATCCAGTCCCATCTCCCAGTAATTGCTTTGCCCCCGCTGGGCTGGGGCCCTGATCCCCCGCCCGGCCCCACGCAGAGCGGCCACACCGGCCGGGCTGGTTGGGGCGGCCGCGGCGCTGCGGGAGGCAGAGCGGGGCCTGCAACAGCCCTGGCAGTAAACAGCTTCCACATGCACGCCCGGCTGCCGAGCCGCCCGCTCCCCGCCCTGACATACCGGCACACTTATTCATCCGCCTGCGAGGGGCCGACGCTCCAACCCCTACGAGGTGCGGCCCCTCCTGGGATGGGGTCCCGTGAGCATCCCATGGTCCCTGGGGGTACGAGTTAGCCCAAGGTGCCCATCCTGCAGCCATGCCGCAGCTCCAGGGCTGCTGAGGGACTCTCGGGTTAGCAAACACCCACCCTAAGTGTGGACACAAGTGTTGGCAAAGCCCCTCAAATCTTCTGCTAATTGGGTCCCCAGTTTTCCTCCTTGTCCCACACTATCTGCCTCCCCCACAGCCCTCTGCGCTAGTGAGGACCAGATCAAAGCCACCAGGCTCAAACTCACACCAGCCTTTCTCTCCAGCCGAGCGACAGGGTCCTGAGCCCTTCTCTGTCCTCTCTATGACAAAACCTCTCAAACTAGGGGTTGGGAAAGGTTTTGAGCCCCCAGCTCTGCAGCAGAAGGGGGTCAGCGCTCTGCAGAGCCTGCGGGGACATCAGGGACACACCACCTGACATGGACATCCAGGGATGGGACAGTCCCATCCCAGCAGCCTCTGGAGATGATAAACCCCCTTTGAAGGCAGAGAGCAGACAGGGCTCTGGCTCGCTGGCATCCCGGCGGGTTTACGAGGAGATTTTTAGCAGCACCAGGAACAGTCCCCAGATTAGAGCTACAGGCTTCAAAAGGAGCTGCCGAGCGCGAGAGCCGAGGGCTGGAGTCGCTGCGGCTGAAAAGGGAATGCTGCACATTATAAATAGCTGCCTCACTGGCAGCACATCTGTTTCAGGCAGCGGCTCGGGAAGGCTGTGCGTGTTCTGGTTTGGCTATTTTGGGGGAAAGAGATTTGAAACTCGCTCGTTATTATTGTTTGCCCAAGAGATGCGAGCGATGCCTGTTTCTCCTTTGCCTTTTCAAAACAGAAAGCAAAAGCAGGGGAGTTGCAAAGCACCGTGTGGTGTCAGGGGCCCTGGGAGCTGCAGCTCTCCCTGGGAGGTGGTACGAGCAACCCGGTGACCTGGATCAAAGGGTGGTGGCACTAAACAGGGCTGGTGATGGGACGAGGACAGCACAGCCCTTGTCTCTGCTCAGCCATGAGCCACCCTACAGCCCTTGGAAGCCATGGGGTGGAAGGGAGACAGGCAGCAACGAGGCTAAGGGCAAACATTGAAGTGAGGCTGAAAGAGATGCTTCCCAAAATGCCATGAGCTCATCTGCACCCACCAGACAGCACTGCCTCGTCCCCCAACTGATGCCACCACATCCCTCCATGGCTCTGGCCCATCCCTGCTCTGCAGGAGATGCCAGACCCCTGTGGGACCAACTTTGGTGCAGAGGAGCGGGCGACATGACAAAGGCCACAGCCCCAGGGATGCTCCAGCACCACTGGGGCAGGAGGTGAAAGGATGTCCCAAGCTTGGCTGTCCCGTCCCTCAAAGGGCCAACGTCCCAGAAGAGCCCACACGCGCCGAGGAGGTGCTGGGGCACCGCCAGAGCGGGTGCACCCAGGGGCTAGCGGAGGAGGACGGAGAGGCGTCCGAGGTCCGGCGGCGTCGGAGCAGCCCCACGGCGCGCACCCGAGCGCTCCGGTACAGCCCAGCAACGGCTCATTAATCACTCAGCACCGCGGCGGGATGGAGGCCCTCGCCCACCGCCACCAATCCCCGCGCCGTTACCACAGAAACAACCCTTACCCTGCACAGGCTTCAAAGGGTTTTGTGCGTGTGCCTGTGTGTGCTTCTCCAGCCCCCCCCTCCCGTCCCTCCCGTTGTTGTTTTTGTGTGTGTACGCACGACAAAAGGGAGGGGGGTGTGTGTTTTTTTTTTCTCTTCCTCA
This sequence comes from Baryphthengus martii, assembly GCA_013396935.1. Taxonomy (NCBI): domain Eukaryota; kingdom Metazoa; phylum Chordata; class Aves; order Coraciiformes; family Momotidae; genus Baryphthengus; species Baryphthengus martii. The sequence goes on from VWZK01011959.1 coordinate 287,630, forward strand.
GGAAGCGTTTGGCACCGGGGTTCAGATCATGTGAAAAGCGAGCGCAGGAGAGATGGACAGACGGATAGAGTGAAGGAGAACCAGCCGTGATAGCCACAAGGCTGGGGAGGGCTTTGGAAAAGAGAAAGGGAAGAGTTGGGGAGGGGGTGGTGGAAGCGGCTGCGGTGCTAACGAGTCAAAAATAAATATTTATATGGGGAGAGTTTTAAAACCCTATTTTGCATCATTGTAATAAATTATTCATCCGCCTGTTTCTCCCTACCCGTCTCTCCTGGTAGGCAGCCGTGAAAGGGATGGTGCTGCAGGGTGGGTGAAGGGGGTCACGGCTGACCAGGACCCGGGACCCCCCGTGGTGCTCCCAGGAGAAGAGGCCGGGAGGTTTGGGGAGGGAAGCAGGGGCACGGCGCAGATGCAACCGGGCCCCGACACGACGGCGGCGGCGCCAGATGGCAAAGGGTCAGGAGAGGTGGGTGTCGGGAGCGGGCGGCTGAAGGTGCCCAGGGGACTCGGTGACCTCCCGGCCAGCGGTGTCAGGAAGAACCCGGCTGCTCTTGTGCTATGCTCTGGGTTCGGAGAGAGCCCTCTCCGACTTCCAGGCCCCCAGATTTTTGTTTTGGCAGAGACAGCAGTTTCCACCAGGCTAGCCGATGCCCTGCAGCATCCTCCTTGTGGAGGTGGGGATGGAGAGCTGTGCAAGTAGCGCAGCTCCCCCAGCTCTCCCGTATCCTTGACTCCCTGGGTGTCCTGGGGCACCCACCAAGGATGGGCTCCCACCCCTCCTGCTCATGCTCTGCACTCACAGAGCCAGCCGTGGAGCTGAGCTGATGGGGAGCTCTGCACTACCACCTGGGACAGTGGTTCCAGGAGCCATCCTCACCTTCTCCTCTTCACCTACGCCCTGTCACACGCCCAACATGTCCCTCTGCAAAGCGGCAACGGCCTCCCATCGAGGGCCTCCCGTTGAGAGGCCTTGAGGCTGCCCCCAGACTCAGTTTTGACCCTTCTGGGTGCAGCAAAACGTTTGTTTTTGTCGCCATTGCACGTCCCAGCGCTCCGATTGCATCTGCCATCACCCCTCAACCAGCGCTTGAGCTTTGAAAAGAGCCACCAAGCACAAAGGGAAGGTTTGAGGAGGAGAGGCTTGCTGTGGCTGTTTCCAGGCTCGCTGCAGTTGTGTTTGCCAGAACTGCTGCAGCAGAGACAAAAAGCAAGGAGAGAGAAAGGCACCAGTCTGGCTGAGCAAGCTGCAGAAAGCCCCTTGCCTAGCTCGAGGCATCCAGCATATGGAAGGGGAGGTAAGAGGGCTGGAGAGGATGAAAGATGATCTTCTGGATCACCCTGCTATCCCCTCGACTCCCTTCCAGCCTCTCCTGACAGCTGCCCGTCTGACCTGCCCCTCCAGCGACTCGCCGGCAGCCTCCTCTGGTACTTCACCCCCAGGATAGCTGAACATCAAACCTAAATCTCCCTTGTGCTACAGTTTAAGCCCATAATTTCTTGTCCTACCCACCGCAGGACACGGAGAATCGTTTATTCCTATCCTGTTTGCAGCAGCCACTGACATATTTTTGAAGGCTGTTATCACATTTCACCTTCAGTCTTAGACCTTTTCATGAAAGATGGAACAGAAACACAGGTTTGTGATGGGGAAGAAGGACAGAATAACAAAGAGTTTTTTTCTGGATCACACGTGGAAACCAGGAAAGCCAGTGGAAAAGCAGCCAAGAAACAGGCAAGGAGCAGCCTGTAACACCGAGAAGAAGCTTCAGTGGCACCAGCCTAGTTCAGGACACAAGGGGAGATGCTGGAGACAGATTAGCAGGGAGGAAGAGTGATGGCATGAGGGTCATAGTGACATGGGGCAGAGCACGGGGAAAAAACAGGCCCGGGGTTCCCACGTGCCTCCAAGAGGGGCGTCAGGACTCGGCCGCAAGCAGGAGCTGGAGCTAGCTGGCCTTGCTTTTGCTGGTACCATTAGGTATGGCAGGTAACGTGCCAACTCGGCCCTAAGGTCCTGGAAAGGTGCAACGGGGAACCAGAGATGTGAACAACAGGCACCCAACAGCCGCTCCAAAGAGCTTATCGTGCCTTTGCACGGCCGCACGTGTCAAAAGTACTTACAAGAAGGAGATAATCTCATTTGATAAGGGGGAAGGTAGAGGAATAACACTGTGGGCACAGATATCAGGAGCAGAAAACAAAGGAGAAACTGCAGCAGGCATCTGCTACAGACCCCCAGGACTCGAGGAGAGAAAGAAAGAAAGAACAAAAAGATTCCTGAACCAACTATCAAAGAGCTCGCAAACACAGGATACTTGTACTCAGGGGGCACTTTAACCACCCAGACATCTGTTGGGCGACAAGCACATCAAAACATAGTCAGAACGATTTCTTCGTTACGTAGAGGACAATTTACAGATGAAGGAAGTAGAAAGGCTCCATGAATCTACTCACCAATAAAAAGACACTGTTAAAAAAAGCAACTGTAATAGGGGAAGTTTGGAGCCTGTGATCACAGGCGACACAAACCCACTGGAGCGAGGACACGGCAGCAAGGAGATATTTACTTCGCGGCAAACACGTTGCAAGGGGAACTGAGGGACAGGCAAGAGCAGCAGAGCTGGAGCTGCTCGTGGCAGCTCTGCGCTTGCCCTCCTCCAGCAACGCAGCTGTTGATAAGGGACAGGATAAGCCTCCCAAACGAGACGGAACGAAAAGCAGCAGAAAGGCCAGCTCTTTATAGCAGAGACAGATCTGCTTGTCCTAGCAAGCAGGGCAGCCCATGATCCCACCCTGGGTAGCAGCTACAGTGCGTCTCAAGATCGCCAAAGGCAGGTTTCTGCCCAGAGCACGGGCAGGATAAAGGCAGGAACAGGCAGCTTGTAAGAGCTCATCTCCTGAGCACGAGACTTTCCGCGCCTGTTGCATGAATGAAACAGCTCTTGCACATCACCACAGGAGCCCAGCACCTCCAAACACAGGGTCCCCTCTGGAACATCACCCTTTAGTCCCTCTCACTCTGCCCCAAAAGCAGAGACGAGGTCCGAGTTTCACGGAGCAGAGCCCCAGCCGTGGGTCCGTGCGGTGCCGTGGCTCCCGCCTGGCCCCCCGCAGAGGCGGGGGCATGGCCGTCCTACCCAGTGGAAAGGGGTTTCCCAACATCCAGCACCAGAGACGCACAAAACACTCTTGCAAAACTTGGAGATGCAAAAGTAAACAGATCTGACAAGCCCCTACGGCTGCAGAGGGGGTTTCCCAGCACTCAAAGCCCTTTGGCTTCTAGAGAGAAGAGTAAGGAACGTATCAGAGGGTTTTGTCTCTGAACTCCTGGAGGAGTTTGGAGAAGTTTTGGCCTCAGCCGTATTACTTGTGCTTCACGCACATCCCCAGGCTCTGGAGGGCACAAGCAGCAGCCACCCCCCATGGCCCCTGGGTACTCACAGCCCTTCTACCCCACACCCTGCACCACCCACCAGCCAGGGAACTCAATAAATTAAGTCTTTGTAATGGGGTTCAAAACCAGCCAGGTTTTAAATGTGCTTTGTGCTTCAAGATTAAAATAGCAAACGGCTTGAAGTGCCTGAAATACACCTGAAAATCTGGCCCTTGGGCATTTAAGAGACCTAAATTTCACCAAAGAAGCATAAGCCTCTCTTTCTCCTTCAGAATCATCGGGGTGATGAAGGAATCTGTCATCCCCTGCTTCCCACACCAAGAGCAAGGACCTCCTCAGCCTTCATGGTTCTCTCCAAGCAGATGCAGAAACTAGAGATCTACAACTTTAAACTGTAACTTTAAAAAGTACCAACGCTTGGGGATAGGAAAATCTCCCCTACCTTTGGCCATGTTTCCAAAGGTGGTTCCCACCTTTTGGCCTTAGCTGGAGCACAGCTTCCTGTTTTACTTCTACAAATGTAGCTCTGGCTGTAGGAGTGTCCAAGTTTCATGGGTGTTGGGTTTGAAGTGCTTTGGATAAACACAACTATTCAAAAAGGAAGGAAAAGAAAGTAGCAGCAGGCATAGACTGCCCCTTTGCAGGGAACAACTTTGGACATCTTGCTCCTTATTTATTTAGGAGAAAAAAAAAAAAAAGAGAGAGAGAAAAAGCCAACATTGCTTTTCAGGCCTGAAACCTTGACTTCAGTTACAACACGTGTTGATTTATCAGGAGAAAAGCTGAATATTTCCGCTATCACAAGATTATTGCCAGTACTTGGATTTTTCCCTAACCTCCAGCTAAAATCCTCTGAGCTGATGCTCTGAAAAGGGAACGGCATTCGAAATACGCCTAGAGTTGGAGAGCCCGCCCCCCCCCACCTTTTTCTCCCAATAAACAATTTTGCATCTATTTAAACCTCCTCCCTCTGGCTTCCCAACATCTCCACCCTCCCCAGCAAAGAAATTATGAAAATCCGTCATTTCTCTCTCTTTTTTTCCCTTGCACCTCCATCTATCAGCGTTTCAAAGGCAGTCTCCTCGAATGCCGAGCAGAGCCGGAGATGGGCAGCGGTAATGGGAATGTGCTCCTGACTGTGCAAACCCACACAGAGAGTGAGGACAGGAGAGACTGCATTTGCATACATATTAAACGAGAGCAGTAAAAAATGCAGACGTGCAAACCATTTGGACATGGCTCGCCTCGGCGATGCGCCCTGCAAGGGAATCAATCTTCTGCGTTCTTAAAGGGAAAAACCTGTTACGGAGCGAAAAGCGAAGCCGGAGAGACGCCCGCTCGCAAACACGGTCAAGGTTTCGAGACAATCTGACCTTCTGCCTCGGCTCGCAGAGACTCGCCGCGTAAAGGCTGTCGTGGAGGAGGGTGAGACCCCAGTGGGAGTTTCCACCTTCAGCTGCTGCTCCTGCCCTGGTTTCAGCAGGGCCGGGTGGTGCCTTTGGTCCTTTTCCCACCCTCATCAAGGGAAGGGGAGATGGTGGGACCCCCATCCCCAGCCAAGGTGCTGGAACAAGATATTCTTACATCGACCCAGCCCTCAGGTGAGAGCAGCACAAAGACCTCCCTGAGATAGCCTGAGCTGAGCTCCACGGAAGAAGTAGCATCTAGATGCGCTGAAAAAGCCCAGATTCTACATCTCAGTACCTTCAGCAATGGAACAGCGAGTACTGAGTGTCATGTGCCCCTTTGGCCCTGGGTATGATCCCAGTTACAGCAAGCTCCAGAAAGGAAGGCAATGAGCCTGGAGAGCGTGACTCCCCAGGACAGCTTAGATTCAAAGGTTTGGAGAGTCCTTTTGCTGGCCTCACGGAGCTTCACGTCCACCCTACCACTGACTGCGCCACACGGGTCACAACAGCATCTCCCATTGTCAGGATCTACCTCACTCCCAGAAAGACCCAACCCCACCTCACCTCCACGTGTCCCAGTGACCTGGCTAAGGACATTCCCAAGAGAGGATGTTACACCCAAGACAACAAGTACAGCAGCGCTTACGAAGTAGATCGTTCCTAGATGCCTGCAAGGCTACGGATCTAACGAGGCAAATCACGCAGGCAAACCTACTGATTTCAAAGTCTGCAGGTTCAGATGCATAAAAAGTGCAAAATCAGTAACTTTTATATTGCCACTCAAGGAACCACAAAGATAAAAGCAATATTCTGGGAGTGAAGATGCCATGAATATTTCTCATCTGCACTTACAAGGGATATTTGGGACCAACGGCTTGACTCTGAGTTAGCCTTGTTCAAATGAGATAATTTACATTCTCTGCCAACTGAACACAGCCTGTCAACATATTTACTTGTGTCAGGATTCACTTCCCCAACCACAGCGCTAAAAACCATTAGGTGCATGTGGAGAATGAAGGTGGGCAGTGGGTAGGTCCAGGACAAGGTGTCTGGACCCACATGCCTTGGTACGCTCCAAGCCAGCAAAGCTTAAAAGTCCTGCAGCAAGGAACAAAGATGCATCAGCAGCTGCTGCTTTTGTATCCTCTCCTCCCAGCTTCTCCCTGCAGTTGCCCCCTCTAGAAAGCCAGGAGCTTGCCAGGCTGTTCATCCCTGAAGGCCCCGAGGCTGCAGACAGACAACTGGACATACCTCCTGACGAAGAGTCACGTCCTGTTAGTGCAGCCGATACCTCCTGCTGACCCGGCCTCACTGCCCTGTGGGGCTTGGCCCCTCTGCTCCTGTGGGAAACGCTGTCTGGAGCCTTCCTTCTCTTTCCCTCTCCAGCTATCTCTTGTTATGGTCAGATTTGATCTAATCCACCTGCCTCTACTTGGCTCACTCATCCCCACCTGCCTTGACACCTCTAGCCCAAAAGGGCACAAAGGGGGAAGACATTGCCGGCATCTGCTTGGCTTTTAGCAGACCTTCCCCAAGGACCCCCAGAACCACCGCTGCTTCTAGGTCTGCCAAGCTCGGGGGAGCGGGACAGCGTTTAACTGTCTTCTGCTTCAAACAAGCCCCTCCAAACAAGACAAATAAATTGGGGCTTCCCAGTAGCCTTGCCAGGGTGGGTTTTCTGGTGTCTCGGAAGGGCTGAGTTCCCATGCAGCTATCAAGCGCTTGACTCTCTCCTCTTTACCCACCCACCCGTTTTCGCAAGACTTGTGGGAGCCGTACGAGAGCTCTGTCCTTCAGCCAAACATAATTGAAACTCGTCGCTGGGTAAAAACCAGGGGGAGGCGAGGACAAATGGAGAGAGAGAGAGAAAGACGCGTACGCACATGTGCACAGACTGGATCATGGAGGCCCCATTCCCCTAAAGAAAGGGGGGGGAAAAAAAAAAAAGAAAGAAAGACCACAGTGGCAACGTGCACCAGCTGAGCTGTTGGCTTGATTGTGCACCACACAATCCCACCCCTCTGCCTCAGCTGGTGGGGATTTACAGGCACAAATGATGTGGGGAGGGTTGGTTCATCTGTACACCCAGTGTTTTTTCAGCGCCCCGCACAAGAGTGGCCCCGTTCCCAACGGCAAGTGACAATTCGAAAACATTTGGGGCTGTTATTTATATTGTGATTTATTTATTTATTTACTTGGCAACAGCGACGCCTCCATGAATGGGCAATGGTGAGAATCTCAAAGAAGGAACCCGGGGATTTCCACTCAGAAACCAGCCACCTGCCTTGCCAGAGAAACACGAAGGCAGGAGAAAGTGGAGTTTGACAAAACAACAGAAAAACAACTTATTGAATAGCTGTCATTGGGCAAGAATAAATACGTTAGTGATTGTGTTGATATTAGGCTCATATCACAGGAGATTAATTTGATAATTGCCTGTGCAGAGAAAGAAAAAAAGCCACAATCAAGTCTATTGCCACTGGCATCCAAAACGCCTCCCTTGGTTAAATCAATTTCCTTTTTTAACTTAATTTGCGTTAATAAGAAAGTTATGGTGTAGCCATAATCCAGAAACACTCCCCCTCCACATTTATTCCTCTTTTTGACTGATCTTATTTTGGCAACGGCCTGATAGCCTGGGGGCAACCAAGGGCTAAGGACTTTTATTTGTTTGGTAGTTTAAGAGACAGTAGAAAAATAGAAATTCTTTTGCCGAGAAACTCGTCCGCGAGCTCCCCAGCGCGCCACCTCCCGCCGCCGCTAGGTCCTCCCGCAGGACCCGCGTCTCAGCAGTAGTCAGCGATGTCAAACTCGCCCCGCAAATGGCCCCAAATGACATTTTTAGAGAGGCTCCGTTATCTGAGACTACAAAATTAGCACCATACAACAGCCTTGGTCTGCAAGACGGTCCCTGCCAACGTCAATGGCGGTGCTGGAGAAGATCAAAGGCAAAGCACAGTCCTTCAAGCGACGTCATGCTGGGGGGAGAGCGTGAGGCGAGCACGGCAAAGCCGGCAGCAATCCCTGCCCTGGGCAGAAAGAGCCCCACTGAACCCCAAAAAGCTCCAGAGCAAAAAAATGATTCCTACTCTTTGCCTAAATGAGGCAACTCCCATGCACAATTCTTCGGGAATATTCAAGAGTCATTTATCTGAAAATTTAGCAACGAAAGCGTTGTCCTTCTGCCAAAGAGTTCACAGCCCCGCGAGCGAATGGGAGGTCTCGCTCTCGGTGCGGGATTTCTCCCAGTGACACCACGTTCCCACTTGGAGACAAGTTTCTTTGTTTGCTTTTCCCCAGTTATATAAGGGACATAAATTTTTGTTGCAGAGAGAACTCCAGGCAATCTGCATCTCCCTCAAAGTCTGCACCTCCCTCCAAGGCTTCTCGCTAGGTTTCAGCTCGAACACTTCTGCTGTTGCTGCAATTTTTCAGCTCCTGCTTCCGTCTGCACTAAACCCCTGCCCCAGGAAGCAAGAGCCTGCCTGAAGCACAGCTCCCAGTCAGGTCTAACCCCACAGGAGTGGCCCAAGTCCTCTGCCACTCTCTCGTCCCCAGCCCGGGGCATCGTGAAGGCAAAGACGTCGATGCAGACAAGCTACAAAACTGGCACAAGGACGTGCCCAGAGCCACTCCCCTGTGCAACTGTGTCTTGTGCGACCGTCCGTCTTGGTGGCGTTCACGCTGCTGCTGCTTCGCAGCTCGACTCTTTTCTGACCGATCTCCTCCAAGCCCCTGGTTTTGCTCAGCAGGTCCCTGATCCCCAGCCCCATCACTCGGCGCTGAAGGAATGAGCCAAAGGAGGGAAGGCCTTGCTGGGAAGTCTCTCACGGGGCTCCAGCGAGGGCAGGGTGCTCTGCATTGCACACATACCAACAAACCTCAGCCCCAGCAGCCCCGGAAGGAGAATGAGACAGCCAGCAGCAGCTCCCAGGCCAGTGAGGAAGCCTTAACCCCTTCCCCACTACAGCCAAGAGGCTCCTCAAGAGCCAGGAAGCAGCAGAAGAGAGGACTCCACCCTAAGGCCAACCATCTAAATTCTGCATCACTCCCTCCCTAAAAAATATCCCAGCAATATCCTAAAAAATCCCTGGGAACGCCGTCCTTCTCTTCCCCTTCCCATGGCCGGCTGGGGAGGCAGAAGAGAATCCTCATCCCTGGCCAAAATGCCACCAATACTCCCAGCAACCAGTACAGCTCCAGGCAATGCAGAGCCCTCTCTGGTGCCTGAGGTACCCCTCTGCTCGGAGACCCACACCCTGGAAGATGGTCTGAGCAGGGTCCTGGAGGGGGATCCAGAGACAGCCACAGCCTGGCCAGATTTATTCTGCACCCCAAGGAGTGGGAATTTTGAGCACTTCCATCCGCAGCACTTAAAATCATGGTGGCGAGGAGGGGTTCTCACTGACATACATCGGTGGAGGAGGAATCCCTCAGGGTGAGGTTTTGCTCTCGGGTCCATCACCATGAACCTCCCAGCGACTCAAAGGCAGGACTTTGCACATGGGCTTGCACCCAGCCAGTGCCAGTTGCCACCCTGAGGTGCCCAGGGAAAGCCTAGCTGTGCCAGCTCTCCCCTGCCCCTTTCTCAGCCTGGCTTCTCTTGATCTCCTGATCTCTCCTCCCAGAGAGATCTGGGCTGCGCTCTCCTACACAAGGCACGGCTGGCACATTGGTCCCCAAGAGCTGGGGCAGGAGGAGGTGGCACATCACCTCCAGAGCAGACACCAGCATACCTCACCTCTGAAAAAACACCAGTAAGGAGTTACTTCAACCCATGTGAGCGGACTGAAAATGCCCTGGGCAGGGCTGTGCCACCCAGCTTGGAAATCAGCTTGGTCTGAGCAGTCTCCAGACAGTTACAATAGCTTAAAAAAAAATTAAAAATTGTATTTATGGATCCAACATGACAGCAAACACTTTTCCTTTGTTTTGTTTTGGGTTTTTTTTTGATTAAATGGAAAAAACAGACAAAGCCCTTCCCAGCACAGGTAGGATCACTGAAACCCAGGGCTGAGGCTGTGGCTTTGGCAGGCGGGGAGCAGCAGGCTGTGGGGCAGGGGGTGTCAGCCAGCCCTGGGGCCACGCTGCCCTCCCGGAGGAGACCGGATCTCCCACACCAACAGACATTCAGCTCCACTCGGTTCTCTCCAGCGCCAGTCCGATCAGATCAGGCCCAACAGGATTAACCACATAACGCGGCGCCAGCGGAAAGCAGATTTGCCATTTAAAAAGAAACACGCGCCCGCCAAAGTCCGCGTTAAAGGAACTGCCTCGCTTCAAAAGTTGCTTCCAAATTTAGGTTTTCTAAAATTAAGATTTTGTATTTTTAATAAGATAGAATTAGACCCTTCATAATAAATTAATAACCAAAGGCCCTCAGAAATGTTTCCATAAACTATTTTTTTTTAATTCCAAAGGAAACCATTTGTTTAAAAGAAGCAAGTGTTCCCCTGCAGAGCCGGCACTCCAGTAATTGCAGCATGATGATAGAAAATGGGGCTGGATAGCAAAAATAACTTAAAACTATTCTAAACAAGCATGAAGCTGAGTCATCTGTTTCAAAGTCCAAGTGGAGATATCCCAGTGACAGGGCCCACAGAAAACGCTAAGGTGCATAGTTAAAAGGGGAGGGGAGAAACAAAAACAAACAGTAAAAATAGTACAAATTCCTTCAGAGACTATTTGGGACAAAAGATGAAAGCTGGGATCTTCATCCTCTTTCCGGCATCTCGACTGCAGCGAAGCTCAGGGTTTCATCGCACCAAGCACCCCTAACACGGGTGGAAAACCAAGGCTGAATACTAGAGCTCAGTGTTCCCCTAAAAAAAAAAAAAAAAAAAAAGGCAAGGAAAACTAGAGGCACCTTCTGGCCAGCTGGTATCAGCCAGTGCAACCCCACAAAGACGAGGGGAAGGAAAGGCCAAACCCTGGTCCTCGTGTCTTTTGTAGTCCGGCCTCCCGTGTATACGCTGCTATCGCCTTACAAAATGTGTAAGTCGCTCTATGAATGGCAAGGTGCCACCGGCATAAATACAGCCCTATCTGGACAAAGGATCTGTCCGCACGTCAGGATTGTCATTAAAAATGAGTTTGGAGGCACTTCCCTTCATTCTTTTGGTTCCTTTCCACGAGGACAAAAATGTAGCCTTGCGTCAAAGTTGCAAGGACGCCCATCGCGAGACTGGACCAAGCGCTTAGTGCTTCGGATCGAGCCGGCCGCGCTTTTGCAGCTCTCCCTGCTTTCCCAGGATTGTTGAGGCATCGGTTAAAGTGGTGGCACGTGATCCCAGTAGCTGGCTCGGTCAAACAATGGGTACATCTAGAGCAGAGGCTGGCACAGCTGCAGCAAGGACATGGGTAGAGCATGACCTGGAAATACAAAGCCCAGGCAAGAACCTGGGGACACGCCACATGGGATGGCGGGGGCTACACTGCACATGGCCAGCAGTTGCGGGAAGCAAGTGCCACAGCCACCAAAAATAAAACCATCATGGCTATTTCAACATAGAGGTGGAGGTACGACACTTTGCTTGGAAGGTTTCTTGGTGGATGTTGCTGGAGACGGGTGATCACAGAGGGAAGCTCCTCTGCATGTTGCTTACGTGTGCTTCCTCCAAAAGGGATGGAGCTGGGCAGCCCTGGCCTTAGCCAACGAAGCCAGGCCTTGCTACCAAGGCTAATGTAAAGCTGCTTCAGGTGGGTATGAGCACAGCAGACCACAGGGATTGCCCCCATCAAGTTGACAGTGTGGCATTTGAAAGTCAACTGGAAGGTACTTCAAACCAGCATACCATGGACGGCAATGCTTCCGGAGCTGCTTTGCGAGTGGTTCAGCCGTGTGAGTAGCCATGGAGAGAGCAGAGCAGGAGCAGGAGCCTCCTCCACTGTCCTCCCAGGCCCTGGGGCACTATCTTGTGGCTGGGGCTTCAGGGACAATTCAATCCCCCTGGGATTTCACAAACAGTTGAGAAAAACTGGAACCCCGGAAGGAGGTGACAAAATGACAGTAAAGCCTGTGGGAACAAGCAGCCTGTTATGACAGAGGGACAAGTGACAGTGACAAACCTTTCCTCATGCATGCTTGACAAAGGCATGCTGGAAAGCTGGTGGCCATTCCTGCTGTCAGCACTTCCCTCTCCAAAAACCATTTCAGACTTCCCTTCTCCTCCTCCAAAAGATCCGACCACCTTAAATTCTGCCTTGCGCTGCTGTAACGAGGGAAGGGCTCTTGCTTTCTGCTTACTGATGAGGAACCAACATCCAGAAAAAAGAGCGTGATGGGAGGCAGGCAGAGTTTGCAGGGAGAGGCCATAGCTTTTATCAGGCCAACTGTCAGAGACAGAAAAACAACAGGCTGAATTTTGGGCACAAGTGGCTTTCTTCAAGGTCTGTCTATGTTGGATGCGGGAGAAGCCTGTAGCTAAAACAGGGTATTCCAATTTTTTTTCCCTAGACTGCACCCGTAATGAAAAACACTGCTGGCTGAAGGGCTGGTAGAAACAATGAGTTCAAACAAGAAGGCATCCAAGAGGGGGATTTCCAAAAAGGTAGGGAAGAAACCATCAAAGCAAGATTTCCAAAGACCTCAGTGCTCTTTAGGCAGGGAAAGTTTTCTGAGATCTAACTCCAGAACAACTTCAAGACAACGATATTGTCAACGTGTGAAGCTGCCTCAGTCCCCACTCCTCCAACACGGGTCCAGGTGGGCAGGAGACTCCGTTGGATTTAAGAACAAAGCACAATGGCAGATCTGACCTTCATGTCCCTTTCGTACAACATTCTCATTGTGAAGAAGTCATAAAGCAAAACATCACCTAAACTAAAAATGTCCCCTAAGCTAAAATACATCTATTTTAACTCTTTCTTTCAGCAGGAAGAGACATGAGAGGGACTCAACACATGGAGAGTCAGGCTTTGCACCTTGATCACTACAATTTGATCCTCTGCCTCCCAACAGCCAGGCAGAAAGGCAGTGGGCTTCAACATCCAAGCATCTCCCACATCTGATGTTACGACATCACCCAGGCTTTGCAGAGTCTCCAGCAGTGCTGCCTTTGGGGGTCAGATACCTGCTGGGTTCGATGCCTGGCCGGAGGGACCAAGGTCCCTTCATTTGATAAAAGCGCACAGAAAATAGGGCAGGTTGTTCCCCAGCGACAACCACCGTGTAGATTTGCCCAGCCTCACCCAGAAGACTATTCCCCGCCATGCCTAAAGTATGTCCTGGGATGTCACAGGTCTCACAGTCTCCAACTTGTCCGTTGACTGCCCCAAGAAGCGAGGCAACACTTATCTGTGTTTCACAGATGGGTCACTAGAGGCAGAGACACAAAGGCCCAGCTTCCCTCTGCGTAAACTCAAAGCACCAGGTTTGAGGATTTCATGGTGTTCAGGCACCTTAACCTGGGTCCAATGTCACCCAGAGCAAAGAGCCAACCCTAAAATCCCAGAATCTGGGCCAAGAGCCCTGACCACTGGCCACCCTTGCCACATCCCAGCCAGCTGAGATTGCTTTCCTAGGTTTCAGTCCCAGCCTTCACGCTCTGGACTGTCTCAGAGGAGCTGCTTGTGCTGCTCACAGAACAAAATTCAGCCTTTGATGCCATTGGCACTTCCTCCATTAGTTGCTTTGAAGATTAGGGCCAGAGCCTTAAATTGGATTCAGAAGCTGATGGGGAGCCAGTAGAGCAGCTTGGGCTCCTGGTGGCCTAGCCCTTTGGGGAGGTGAGCGGTTGAGCTCTGCACCAGCTGGCCCCACCACACTCTTTCTACTTTCAGCTTCTGCTACAGGGCACAGAGGCACAATCAGCTTGAGCCAAGCAATGGCATCAACATAGGGACAAGATTGTCCCCAAGCTGGAGGGCAGGTAGCAGAATTTTTGGGAACAAGCACTGCCTGATCATCGCAGCTAGCAAAACGGCTGGAAAAATTGGGATCTTCCAAAGCACACCCGCTGCTCAAGGCAGCATGGTGACAACAGAAAGCAAGGTGTCACCACAGGCTTCAAAGCCTCATGTCTTCCAACCTGCTCCCCCTCTATCCTCAGCTTGACTCAGCTGCTCATACCCACATCCCACAGCAGTGGCAGCTCTAGGGGTTGTGCCAGCTGGGAATGAGAAACACGCCCGTGACATCTCCACCTCCCATTCTAGTGGGGAACCCTCCCCTCCCATCACCACACATCCCCTGACTGCCCCTAGCCTACAGTGCTGCCTGACCTAGGGGATGATGGGCAGCAGCAAGAGCAAGGTCTCCTGGGGGGTAAGCAGGTAGCATGGAGGCCAAGAGCATCAGGAATGGTGATGGAAGCCCAGAGCAGGAAGGTACAGGTGTGGGGTTTTGTTCCTCTTTCGATTTTTCACCAGACCAGTTCCACGCTCACAGTGTTAGACGCCGCTCACCCACAAAAACACATAAAGGGACCATCTTTGCTCTGATCTGTACAGTCTCAGCACTGAGTGGTGCCTGCAGAGCTCTGCACACAGAGCTCAGGCTCTAAACGCTCAACAAAACATCCATCCCCCCGACCACACCCCCTCCCTGGCCCTCCCAGCACAGCTGGATTTCACCTGCACCCACCACCCAGCCCCGCAGCATCCCCTGGGACAGGTCCCTTTGCCCAGATTCCTTCGCCCCTTCGGAACCCGCCAACTCGAGGAGGCGCAGGGACCACAACAAGCCACAGCTCCTCTCCCCAGCCCAGTCGAATCCCCAGACGAGGGAGGAGATCTACACAAGCCAAACTTGTTTCCAAAGCATCTCCCTCCTCCAGGAGCCAGGGCAGAGGGGCAACGAGACGCTCTGTGCCACCAAGTGACACGCACCGAAGTAACATGTGCCACAGACACAGCAACTCTATTAATTTAAGTTAATTTCCTGCAGTTCTGTCTTAGTTTTCCAGCAGATTCAGGACTTAAAGGTTAAAGCATAACCTTGTCTCAGTAGCTTGCTATTCGCTCCATGCAAATGTCTACCTACCGCCTGGTAATTACATGCATTTCCAAAGAGCCAATCCGCCGTCAGCCTGACAGATACTGATCTTCCCGTTTTATTTTTAGCTCTGTGCTTCCCCCTCTAGATGCAAAAAAAAATTCTGTTTGTTCCATCTTTTGCTGCAGCCTCTTTTTTCCCCGGCTCACCAGCCAGCTCCCGGCACAGCCGGGCTGGAGCGGCGTGGGGAGGCTGACTGGGCAGGCGCTGGGCTCTTGCCGGGAGTCCTGTGCGGGTCCCCACCACGGTGAGAGTGGCTCCTTTGGGGCCACCCAGGGAATTGGTCTCCTCTGGCAGAGAGGGGTGTTTAAACGGGAAACTCAAGGGAGAAGTAGAGAGCTACGCACCCCTTTGCAGGGGAGCCAGAGGCTTTCTCTTGGGGACATCTCCAGGTTGCACACATCCAGCCTGGTCCCAACCGAGGGAAAAGGGGCCAAATCTGGCAAAATTGAGCCACGTTCTAGTGGCTCTGCAAGTCCAGGATTTGTCATCTCGCAGAGGTGGATGGCTTCTCCGGTTAGCCACATGGGGTCACCCGGAAAGAGGGGGCAACGCCAGGAGGGTGGGCAGCGGAGGTAGGTCAGTCACGCAAAGACAAAGCTCGGGTGATGCTTCCAACCCCTAGAATGGGCACACGTGTGACTATGTGTGCGGTGCCACCGAGGCCAACATGCTATCCTCCTCCATCAGCTGCTCTGGTGGCTTCGGGGAGGAGCAAAGGTGTGCAAACCACTAGAAATTCCTATCCTCCAGAAGTTTAGCCCCATGGGACGGCGCATCAGCAAAGAGCAGCCCAAAAGGCTCGTCTCAAATCACGAGACTTGGAAGAAATAAGGATCAGGTTGTTCTTCTTTCCCTTTCATTTTGGAAGGAGTCCGGGAGTGGGGATGGGTTGGGCTTTGAGGGGTGAGGTCTGCATGCCTCTCTCTACCCGTCTCTCTCTCTCAAATGCACATTTCAGATTTAAACTAGAACAGATTTGCAGAAACTTTAGTCACGTGATAGGGGGGGAAAAAAAAAAGACTCTGAGCCTCAGAAGCGACACGGGAGGAAAGGGCTGGCTGTCAGCACTCTGGCACCGAGGCCAAGCTCACCCTGGCCAAAGCCAACTGCGGGCCACAGGGTGCAGCTCGGGGACATTAAGGGGGTGAAAAGTGTTTGCACAGAGCAGAGAAAGGAAACTGGCATGTAGGGAAGTCACATAAAAAAAAAGTATTAAATCAGGAGCTGAAGAGAAAGAAGAAAGAGGAGCAGGGATAGGATAAAGCAGAGGGTAGGGTTGAGTGTGGCAGTTGCAACCTCTATGAGACTCCAGGAAAAGCCACCAGAGCTGGGGCTGATGCATCTCCCCGACACTACAGGCACTTCTCCAGTACTCACCCCTGCATTGGCTACCCCAGCTCCAGCCTCGGCCACAGGAGAATCAATTCTGTCTCATGCCTGCAGAGAAAGGATTGCTTGTCCGGCACTTCTACGGATCCTCCTAATCACAGTGGTGTTAAAAAATAATCAAGAAATTATCCCTACATGGTTTTACGTTTCCAGGGGAGTCTCTTCAGATCTCACCAGCGATTCCCTGCCTTGAAGTTTTGTGGCAAACACAGCACACGATGCTCCGAAGCACCTTTTCCAGCAGCCCCCAACCATTTCCAACAGGTGGGTTCTTAGGCAGTGAGTGGGAACAAGGATTTTACAGAGATCTGAGACTCACTGTCCAAGTTTTCCCCTCCCACAATTCCTAATCTGAAGGTCAATCTAACACAGGACTGGGGGAGCAGGATCCATCCCAGTAGGCACTGGATGTGACCGTGGGATGACAGAGCAGAGAGTGTGGTGGGGAAGGTGGTTATCCCCATTACAGAGCTGGGAGAGCTGAGCAACAGAAATTTTGCTATCTACTTAACAGCCCATAAGCTGGGTATTGAGCTCAGATCCCCCAACACCCTCCTTTTGCTTAAAAATAAATAAATAAACCAACCAACCCATCGAGGAGGAGTTGAGGAACTCCAACGGAGCGTTTCCACCCTCCGCACAGACGCGAGCCCTGGCTGAGCTCCGCGAGAACCCGTTCCTTCGACGCCAATAAGTTTAGCCGAAGGAATTCAGGGCAAGTAATGAGAAAAGGCTGGTGCAAACCTACCCCTTCCCCATGTTCCTGCAAAGCATCTTTAAATCCGAGAGCCTCACGTAGCTTGTGTTTTAAACAATTCCAACCTGGCACTGCCAGCCTTTCCTTCCAGAGTCGCTTTCTTGCTGCTCACTCGTTTGTTTTAGGTTTTGGTTTTTTTAATCACTATTCATTCTCCATTTTCCTTTGTGCAGCTCAGTCACACCTTAGCTAAAGGCTGGGTGCCCCCAAGCCTCTCTCCTTGGGTTGTCACCCTTCTTTTATAGGGAACGGCGACAGTCTCTGCCACACATCATCTAAGGGAGGGCTCTACGTGGGGCTGCAGCTGGTCTCTCACATCCTGGACACCCCTGCAAAGCGACCAGCAGAATCCAGGGCCTCTTCACCTCTCCTGCCACACTTATCCCTCAGGCTTCACATCACCACGGTGCTTTTCTCCAAATCCCTTCGCAGTGGGTTTACACTCAAATGTCACTGCAGCACCCAGGCTTGGGCACTGGAACACAGCGCTGTGAGCACAAGCAAGAGAGAAAGAATCAGGGGAGACTCTCCAGGGCTGTCTGACGTGGTCTCAGCATCTGTTGCCCAAAAATTTTCAAAAGGCAGGTCTTGCACTTACGCAAGACAAGTGCAACAGAAGGGTTTGGCCTTTCTGTGACCATGGTTGGCTTCAGAGCTGGATCCCCACCACGTTGACTAGTGTTCTCCAGTCCTGGGGTGACACGTATTCCAAGCCTTCCAACTCTTCAGCTGTCTTGCAAGTAGCTCATTCCCTCTGGATCTCTGTTGCAGTTACATCCACTTGCTGTTTTCCAGGTGCCACAGTTATTTCTGGCCTCTTCCAGCCAACCTTCTCAGGCTGTGTCTGTATTTCTTTCCTCCTTGGCTTCCCTGTCTTTCTGCATCTAATGAACACGCTCACCAAGACCTGGGAGAGGGCTGTAAACAGAGGCATGGACCATACCGAGCAAAATCCCACGATGGAGGACGTGGCCTGCCAAATGAAGCTTGGCCTACAGTCAGACCCTTGGATTGGTGCTGGGTGCTCCCTATCACTCAGTCTACACCTCACCTGCATCTTTCGTTTACAGCGTCTCACCGCAACGTTTTAACCCACGGCTGCATAGCTCTCCAGCAAGACCTCTGGAGGCACTGGAACTGAGCCAGCCACGGAGTGTGATATCCATTGAGTTCCCTAGTGAGCCCTCCTGCATGTCACACTGTACCCCTTCCTACAGCCCGAGCCTGGACACCACAGGAACAATAACTTCAGGTGCATTGCTGGGAGCCATTCCACACCACTTCTCGCCCAGTGCCAGCCCTGTTCCTTTTCTAGAAACTCCAGCCACAGGAACAGCTGGAAATCACCCAGTTCAACCTCTTTTTCTCCCTCCAACCCCTTGCTCCAGGCTTTCCCATCCCATCCCACACTTCTGCTATGGCCCAGGCGAGATGTGAGCTCCCACCTCACAGTGGGGCTGTCTCCAACCTGCCAGCACAACATCCCAGCACCAGATACACGGACTCAACAGAAGCCTTTCCTCTGATTTCAACAGCTGCTGGCTTCATTCCCCTCTTCCTCTTGTCCTCTCTATTCCCCCATGGGCTGCTTTTCTATTGGGGAGTTCATGATTGTATCTGACAGGGTCTCCTAATTGTCTCTGCTGATTTTACCAGAGACGGATTTTAAAAAGCAACTCAGTAACTTAGTCACTTCAATACCATTGCTGAATTCAGCTCCCTCATTTATTAATGGGCCTACTTTTGCTCTTTCTCCCCTGATATGTTTGCAAAATCCCTTTTTATTTCTCTTAACCCCTTTGGCTAACATTAACAAGCAAAAACTCAGTAATATTTGATACTATATGTGTATAAATAAAAGCAGAAAAAGATCTTATTCACTCCTGTTATAGTTACTAAAGCAGGCCTAGGGCTCTGGAATAGCAGCTTTACTGCATACATTAAATATCTCCATTACTTTATTAACCCACAGCGTTGGAATTTTATTGGATAGCTTGGGTTACTTACCTTAAAAAGGAACATGGGCATCACAAACCATGAAAAGAGGGTATTTAGTACCTTCTCCTTAACTCTGATTCCCCACAAACCAAGGGAACACAAGACTACAAAAAACCAAACCCCATGCGCTACGTGTTCATTCTTTCACGAGAAGTGGGGAGGAAGAGGGAGAGGAGAGACCACCAGTTATCCTGACACCAATATCATCACAAGTTTTTACTCCAGAGGAATTTGAACAGGCAATTTGTAAACAGCAAACCCAGCCAGCTTTTACGGCCGGGACAATGGCCAGCGAGCACAAAGCACCACGTGTCCAGCTAGAAAGAGGTTTTGGGGTACCCCTTCCTCACAGTCCAGATCCAGCGGTGACAGGAAAGAGGTGAAATAAATCGTCTAAAACCAAAAACCACAGAAGTAGTATCCAAGAGAGAACTGTCCATCATTGATATTTCATTGACTTCTCAAACATGGTTCAAATGACGTCAAATCATAATAAATCAGAACCACCTAGCGAAGTGACCAAAAAAACCACTTCCAAAAGTCTTTGAAAGAATTCAAATAATCTTGATAATTTAAGTCAGCCTTGATGAGGGGCCAGCTTCCTAACTCTGCAGGCTGGACTTGTATTTATCTGCCTTTAAATCGCTGCCTCACAGATTCCACAACCTGGAGACCGGCTCCAGTTCCCTGCAGAGAGATGACTGGTGAAACACAGGAGATTACTCAAAAAACCTGTTCCAAGGTCCCATCCCCACATCTCAGTGTTATTGATCCCTTGGTCCTCGACACAAAGAGGGGCCCATGAGAGCAGCAATGGGGCTGGGTGAGACCAGCTTGGGTTGGTCATGTTTTGGAGCTGTAGGACATTTGTGCTGGAGGCCCCAGGAAGAAATTCACAGCATTTGCCTTTCCAATCTAAGCTGGGGGGAAGAGAAAAAAAATAAAAAATAAAGGATTTATCCTGGAAACCAGAGCAGCACTTGAGCCTTGGCAGGGTGAGGCTGAGCCCACGTCCCAAGCACCCGCTGCCCTCACCTCCTGCGAGTCGTCACGATGGTGAGCGTCATCCTCTATTTGCTGCCTTTCCCTGCTCTCTCGGTGGACGCCATCCTCCCACATGCCGCTGCTACTCGAAGCAAAGAAAAAATACTGAGGGAGAAGCCACAAATGGGCATGTGGGGCTCAAAGTCTGCCTCAGTTTCCCCTGCTTCAACCAGGGGGACCAAGAGACAGAAGGGTGGCTGGCACGAGGTGGCCTTCGCTTCCCCAGGGCTGAGGATGTAGCGTGGCGATGCGATGAGCTGACAGAGGAAGGCTGCCTGGACCCCACCTCTGCCAGGCACACAAGGGCTGGGCAGGGAAGGAGCCAGGACACATGGCTACAGGGTGAAATCCTGCCCAGCACCACGGTGAGGAGCGATTTGGGGCGAGGAGGGCTAAGGTGATGGGTGACAACACCTCTGCAAACACTTCCCACCCACTTTCTGGGGGCACAAACCTGAGGGAACCCAGACTTTTCCCATCACGCTCCACCACGCTCCCTTCGCTAAGTACAAAACTTCCCCCCCTCGATGCCTATTTTTAAACCAAGCCCAGGATCCTCATTTATTTTAC
>VWZK01011959.1:308223-343966 GCA_013396935.1 Baryphthengus martii
TTTACTGGGGGCTGTGATTTTAGGCACGGGCAGGGAGGCAGAAGCACCTGCTGCCAGCCGCCCCGCATGCCAGGCTGCCCGCAGACCGCAGCCAGCGGAGGAGAGGGAGGGCGAGCGAGCAGCTCCCCTTGCAAAGTCTGTCCTGTGCTGTCTAATAACACAAGGTGTCATTGTATACCCAAATCAGTGCCTGGAGCTTTATTTATAACAACTGAAACACAAAACCCAGCAGGCCAGAAACGGCGAAAGGAGTGAGAGAGAGCGGGGAGGGCAGGGAAGCAGCCGGGTGAAATCTCCCTATTTAGCAGGATTTGCCTTGAGATTTTCAAGCTGGATTGAGGCTGGGGGGGACGCGGGGGGCCACGGGAGGAAGAAAAGAGAGATGAAAGAGAGGGAAGAGGGAACTGGCAGAGCAGCGATGCCTCCCTGGCTGCAGCGAGGCGGTGATGCCGTCTCCAGCGTGGAGCCCTGTGCGGAGCCGTGGGGTACCTCGCTCGCGGCCCCCCACCAGCCTGCAAAGGGAGGTAGGGGAGGTTCCAGCTCCTCTGGGACTCTCTGGCTCTTACAGCTACTCTTTTTTAAAGGCCATTCGTGGCTTTTTAGCCACCCCCTCATCCCAGGAAGAGCTTTGCAGCTCAACAGCTGGCTCCAGTGGACTCCCTCTTGCATTGGAATAGGCTGCATCTGCAAACTTGGCAGGAGCCTTCCCAAAGGCACTCTCCCAGCCCGGCAGGCAGCAGCCCCAGAGCGGTCCCTCGGGCACAGCTCCCATCAAACCCAATTCGGCAGCTTGCACGACCCCGCTGCTCCTTCGAGACGCTGAGCACCCTGAACTCTTGCTGAACTCGGTGGGAACCGAGGCGGCTCAGCGGCGAAAGGTCCCAACCCTACACTTACAGCATCGAGAGATGCGTTCTCCTCGGGTGGGTCCAGATGTTATCACCACCGCTGCCACCCCCGGCAGCTTGTTCGTCTGCTCCCTTGTGCCGGAGGCTCCCGCTGCCGGCGCGGCATCGGTGGCACAGCTCCCGCGCTCTCCTCCGTGGCTCCTGGGCAAAGGCTGGCAGCTTTGCCTAAACCCTCTTTTCCCAGCAGCTGGAAGGAAGCCGCTGCCAGATTTTGCACTGAAGCGGCCGAGGTGGAAGCGTTCATGTCCCATTCTTCTGACTCACCGTGGAGGTGGTAGGCAGCAGCGGGAGGGAAATAATACACAGCTGGAGGGGGTAAAGGGGGTAGGGATGCCGTTTGGTGTTCACCTCCCCTGCAGACAGATATTCAAATCTCCAGGTGCAAAAGCCACTAAAAGTTCAGGCTGAGTCACAGCTCCAAACTTTGACCCACTAAGAGGCAACAGAACGGGCCCATTACGAGATAAAGCTGAATCCCGAGTTTGTCTTGCACCGAGGGACTCTTTGGTCCAGTTTTTCTTCTGCTGAAGACAGTGGGAGCCAAGCCTTGCTCCCTGCAAACCAACCAGAGCCAAGCTACGGGAGCAAACCCATAAAGGAAAAAGACTCCCATTAACTCGATCAGGACTTTAAAAAATCTCCCTTTCCTCCCACTCGAACCAAGTGTCGGTCTCGGATGTTTTCTGACTCTTCCTATGAAGAGGTAAAACAAACCACCACCAACCCCGCGAGGCGCGTGGCGGGGGGAGCGGCTTTCGCGTGCCGTCGCCAGCCAGCCTTCCCCCAGCGCCGTCCCAGCTGTGCCCGCCGCCCTCGGCCCCCCCCCAAGCCTACCTGCAGAATTACATTTGCAAAACTGTTGCCCAGGAAATGTGCAACTAAAATCTGTGAAATAAGCATGCCTGGAATCAGCCGTTCCCAGTGTAGTTAAACGACCGTGCCTTGAAATCTGCCTCTGCCTTTAGCCACGCTGCCATGTACGGAGCTCCAAAACAAAGCGCTCCGCTTGTTTCACATCCCGGCTTCGGCACCGGGACTCTTGTTCCCTGCAAACAAGGAGCCCAAACTCCTTCCCCGGAGGGATTGAGGAGAGTGGCAGCAGGAGGAACGGCAAGATTGGGGCCATACACTCGTGTACAAAATCGGGCCAAGGGCTCAAAGCGCAGGGTATTGCCCACGCAACGAGCAGCGGCCGCTCAGGAACTAACCCCCAGCTGTCTCCAAGCAGAGAAAATTCCGGTTGGAGTCCAGAAGAAAATTCTTTACAATGAGAACAATTAAACATTGCAATAGTCTCCCAAGGGAAGTGGTGGACTCCCCTACACTGGGCAGTTTTAAGACTCAACTTGACATGGTGCTGGGCCAGCTCGCTTAAACCAACTTTATTTATTTGATTTTTACTTGAAAATTGGACCAGGTGATCCTTGAGGTCCCTTCCAACCTGGCAGTCTATGATTCTATGATATAAACCAGAGACAACGTGGCCGCAGCCACCTTGTCTCGCCATGATGAGCGCAAGAGCTTTCGTGAGGAGCGGCCCCAGGAAATGTGGACCGAGATCTGCATGGCAGAGGATGGAGCCTCGAAGGCAAGCCAGCCATGCTGGTCCCACGTGGAGCAGCAAGGAGTGAAACTTGGGCCCCCTCAGCCCACACGGGGGCTAGAGATGCCATTGCCAGTTCTTCCAGAACAGGGCTCGGAAAGCCTCAGCCTTGCTGGAAGTTTCTGACAGGTTATTTCAGAAGGGTTTGCTCTATGCAGTAGGAGCAGGATTTTTCCTATTTTGCTTTTAAGATTTTTGTGGACAGGAAAACATCTCTCCTTCCCCTCTCTGAGTTCACCATTCCAGTCTCATCTCCCACTTAAATTAAACCACAGGATGCTGCGCTCTCAAGTCGCCTCTTTTCCCAGCAGCAAACAACTTTTTACTTCCTTTTTTCTTCCTGGGAAGAATGAGCTGCATAGAAAGGCGGGCAGCAGAAAGGCAGGTCCCCACCTGGAACCACGGCTCTGCTGCAGCCCCCAACCAGCCATTCAAAGTCCCCAGCTCTAGGGGGACAGAGTCAGGAGCCACCTCCAAGCTCAGCTGCTTCCCAGGTTTCACACAGTCCCTACACCTGCGAGGAGACACCTTGTGATCCAGAGGGTGTTGCCTGCCCAAGACAACTGGGTTGTGATCGAACCACGACTTTGAAGAATCGGATTAATTACGGCGATGTCGAGCACGACTTCGTCTGCGGGGACAAGTCATGTTTGACATCCTTGCCAGCCGGTTGCAGGGCTAGAGGACGAATGAAATCTGAGTGGTCCCTCCCTGGGCTGGTTTATTGGCACACGAGCGGCGACGGCGCAGGTTTGGGGGAGAAGAGCCTGGGTGAAAACCTCAGCAAGCAAAAACTTACACCAGAGCATCCGCACATCGGCCGTATAGAAGCCACGGAGCACCTACCAGGCAAATATCTGACATTATTTCTCACCTGCTGATGGGTCTTGACTATGGAAGGATTACACAGTCAGTCCCAGAGTCACAGATGGACCTTCAGGTTGGAACAAGGACTCCCCAAAGGGTCCGTGTCTCCCTTCCCAGACACCCTGCCTGCACTGCCCACCTCCTCCCACCAGGCAAGCCTCAAGAAGTCTAAAAAACTAACTAAAAAAACCAAGCCAAGCTGATCTTTGAGGCCAAAAAAAAGGGTTTTGAAGCAAAAGGGAAGGGGGAGAGGTGGGGAAGGAATCTGAAGTTGCATCACTTGGAAATACCCGAGTGCTTTGGAGATGTATGTACATGTTCAGCTTCCTACTGTTTCTCGAGGAACCGACTTGGGAACAGCAAGGTGACACCAAAAGGAGCCCAATGACATTTGCCTGAAGCAAATAAAAACAGCCTTGAATTTAACCCAAATTAGCCCACACAGAAAATACTCCGTTCCTTGGAGCTAGGCACACTGAGGGGTTGGAGCTCCAGACAGATCAAGTAGGGTGAGAGAGGTTTGAAATAGGAATCAATCGAGTTTTTGCCCTTTGGCTGGGCTCAAAACCAATCCAGAGATGTTCTCCATAGTATTTCAGACATTTCTCAGAATACGGAACCCAAACTAGATTTCATTTCCTTCAACAGAAGTCACCATGACTCCTTCATGACAAGGAAAATAGATTGGAGGGGAAAAGTCTTATTTCCAGTAAAAGCTTTTAGTTCTTTCAGAAAACCAGGCTACTCTCCAAGTAGCTCTTCTGCAAGACCTGCACCCAGCTCCGAGAGGTTGCTCCTGTTGCCACCCACACAGACACACTGAAATCCAGGGAAAGCACACGAATGGAGTTGCAGGTGTGATCCCGTTCAGAGAACGTGATGCCCTCCAAGGAGGCCAGTTTCAACATCAAGCCAGGACACACTTCATATGGGGACCAGTCTGGGTCTGACCCGGTTGAGTAGATGGGAGCCATTCAACACGCTGGGCCAGGAGTGGACCTGGCACTTCTCACCCAGGCCCAGTGATGCAAAAGGCTTTGCTCGCTGCCTGGTGTGGGCAGGTCTGCCTGCTATCCTCCGCTCCCAGATCACGGAATCATTAAGGATGGAAAAGACCTCCAAGATTATCAAGTCCAACCGTCTACCCAACATTATCATGACCACTAAACCATGTCCTAAATTGCCACGTCTACATGTTTTTTGAACACCTCCATGGATGGTGACTCCACCACCTCCCTGGGCAGCCTGTTCCAAGGCCTCACCGCACTTTCAGTATAGAAAATTTTCCTAATGTCTAATCTAAACCTCCCCTGGCGCAACTTCAGCGCACTACCTCTCGTCCTATTGCGAGTTACTTGGGAGAAGAGTCCAACACCCACCTCACTACAACCTCCTTTCAGGTAATTGTAGAGAGCAATAAGGTCTCCCCTCAGCCTCCTCTTCTTCAAAGATGGACCCAGTTCTCCAGGGGCTCCCTTCTACAAGGTGTAAGGCAGGAGGAAGGGAAACATAAACATTATGGGCCTCAAGCTCCACTTCTAAAGGCCGCTGCGAGCCGCCGATCCAGACTGGGAGCGGCTGGACTCGACGCCTGCAGCCGCAGGAAGAGGATCCTCATCGGGGCCGTTCCCTCTCCCCGAAGCATCCCCCAGCCCCTGCTCCCACGCATCCCTTGGCCAGCTGCCCGGCGCTGCTCCCGCCTGTGCGGAGCGGTGCATACGGCAGGCGGGCCAGGTGGTTCAGGTGTGCGTGCCAAGCAGCTCCCGGCTCACCTGCAGCAACTTGTCGAGGGGGAGCCACATCTGCCCTTTCTTGTCTGGTTTTAATCTGCCTGGGGAAAAGGGAGAAAAGGGATCGGGGAAGGGTAAACACAGCTTAGGCAGCTGCAAGTCCCGGCAACCAAAGGGCTGAGCAGGTGATTCAAAGAGCTGGGGGCCTGCAGACGCCCTGTCCTTTGCCTCTCACCGACAACTCCGGTGTCGGCAGCAGCCTGGGAATTGCTGAGGCAAGAGGGACGTGCTGGCTGCTGGGGCCGCAGTGCCCATGGCCGGCCCAGCAGAGGCAGGATGAGGAGCCTGCGCTGCAGGGTCTGGGGTGAATTGCTGCTTCTTGCTTTGCTTCACCATCTCCCTCCCACATGAAGGACGCAGGACCCAAGACGAATGAGACAGAGCGTTGGTAGGTCCTGTGCCAGCAAAGCATCCAGCACTGCCGCAGACACTGTGACCCCTCCTCAGGCACCTCCACAGCCTTGCCCCTATAGAAACACGGCTGTCTGATGGCCCCAGCCCTGGCTCCAGCTTCCTCGGTGTTACTCTGCTCCACAAGACCACAGCAACTCTGTGAGTCTCTCTGCTCTACAGCCTCTGCCACTAACCCAGCCCAGCACCCACAGCTTCCTCACCCTTGGGAAAAAAGAGATTTGGCTCAATCAGGTGGAAGCTCATTTCTGCCTTTGCTTCTACCAGCCTTTCCTGAAGAAAGTCCCAATGAACGAAGGAAAAAAAACAAACCACAACAAAAACCATTTTGCCCTCAAAGGTGGCTGCCAAGGGTTAGGGTAACTCAAACCAGGACAGTGGCTGAAGGCTTTTGGTACACGAGTTGATGACTTTTGATGTGGGGTTCTTACATCATGACCAGCGCTGTCACAGACATCCTTCCCAGATCCTCTCTGGGATGAGGGAACCCCCAGGACAGAGCTGAACCCCACGGCATCCAATCTGAACTTTGCACAGGCTTTGGGCAGAAAGGCCTGTTTGGTCTACAGGCATTTGGACCTCATCCAGCTGCAGAGGAAAAAGCCTTTTCAACTTCAGCTACTCCACTGAAGAAGCATCCCCAGCCTTGCCCAAGACCTAGGAACCCCCCACCCAACCAGTCAGGGATATTCTGCCTGGGTGAATCAAGTCTCAGCCCAGCAAGGAGTCCCAGTGAAGGGCAGAAACAGGAGCAGCGACAGGAGAGCGTGGGGCGGGTGAGGGGGAAAGGTCCAGACAAACAGGGAAGGGCACAGACTCTCTCAAAACTAGGCCACAGCTCGAGGGAAATCATGAGACACCACCTCCTCTCCCCTCTGCAGGGAGGGCAAGGAGCTGAGCTGGCCCCGCACGAGGAGAACGCTTGTCACCCCTGCGGTCCTGGGAGCCGCCGGCCCCACGTGCAACGCAGGCGGGGCGGGGCAGCGAGAGCCCCCGACGCAAACCCAGGAGAGCCGCTGGCTCACGCTTCTGCTCCATCCTTTTTCCACCCCGAGGCCCAGGGTTACAGACACCCTGGTGTGCAAGGCAGGGTGCAGTTTCCTGGCATTATAGGGAATTTTTTTTGCAGCTCGCTAGCCGTGGAAACAGCCAGAACCCCGTAAATTCTTCCCCAGCCTGCCCGCTCCTCTCTGAGTTCGGGGCAGCCGTAACCCACCGCAACCCCTCATCCGACAGAGCCCCGGCCCTCGGAGCTGCCCTGGGGAGACGAGAGCCAGTCTGACACGCTCGGGCCTCACCGAGAGCTCCCTGGGCAAGCAGTCTTCCTCACCTGGGAATCATGGGGAGACCTGTGCTCCCAGTTACCTCCCAAGCAGGTCAGGACTAGGGCCCTTCATCGCCCAAGCCTGTGGCCTAATTATTTTCATTCCTGTCCCCACACCCTGCCCATAAGAGCAGGGATCAAGACACCTATTACGGCACACGCGTTTTGCAGGCGCTGCCCTGTCTGCCAGCGCTTCAGAGGAGGAGAAGCGGCTGAGCCGGAAAGAAAGAGCTTTGCAAGCCCAGCCTACAAGGTTGAATCCAGTTTGGTAGGCACCGTATATATTTGGGGCAGGACGGATGAGAGGATGGGGCAGGGGGGAGGCCCTGACCACAGATGCAAACACCCAATTGGGTTTGTACCCGTGCAGACTGGTGCTCATGTCCATCGGCCAGCAAGGCTGCCACGGGGGAAAATTCTGCCAAAAAACTGCCATCGGTTCCCAAGCGGCACCAACACTGCGTCTAGTGAGGGCTAAATGTGCCTTAAACTTTTAGCCTAAGAAACAGGAGGGGTATATATTGATATGGGGAGGAAGTATCAGGATTCAAAAAAACACACACAAAAAAAAACAACTAAAAGAATTAAATAAGAGGAAAGAAGGGCTGGGAGAAAACAAGTGTGGATAGAACAGTCAGGCTCTGGCAGCAGTTAAAACTTCCATGTGTTCCGTTCCCTGAATCAATGGTTAGAGATGCTACAACAAATGTCACCTTCATGTGAGCACCAGAACTGCAATTTTCTCATCATCTTTTCTTTTTTTTTTTCCTCACTCCCCACCCGTTTTGTTCCTGTTTGAAGCCTGTTCAGAGGATAACCTGTTGGGGGCAACCCCGGTACCCAGCAGACTGGCTTTTTCTCCTGAGTTCCCTCTCTCCCGCTCCCCTCCTCTCTTTGTCCTGCGCTCTGTCGCTCCCGCACACACCGACTCCCTGTCAAGTTTCTGGCTGATCCAGAGGGAGACGTGGGTCCTGCCAGCTCCAGTATCCAACTGCTCTTCCTGGGCCCGGGAGCTGCGGTAACCATAGAAACCGCATCCAACGCGCAGGCTCTGCTGGGGCGGTGGCGGGAAGGGGGGTGCATAGGATGCTCAGACACATGCACAGGCAGGTAGGGACCGGCCAAAGCTCCTCCAAACCGCCTCCAAACGATGCTCAGATTGGGGAGAGGGGCGAGGTGGAGGGGGGACAATCGAGGCTTTGCTCCCCCAGACCTGGCAGAGCGGCTCGGCGCGGCGTCGGGAAGCGTTTTGTCCGCGGGCTGAGCGCCGGGTTAGCCGGTTGCAGAGCTGACGGTGCATTTTACGGCGCGCGGGGAGATCGGTGAGGTAATTGGGAGGATTCTGTTGCAAAGCTTTGTCTTGGTCTGCCCTGCATTTTATCTGCAGACTAGATGGGTACCCAGGGCTCCCGCTGGCCCGAGAAGTAATCAGTCATTAATCCTCCGGTTCTTTTTGCACTGTGAATATAAACAGGCCAAATCCTATCCCCGGCTGTGCCGAGGAGAGTCTTTATGTTGATGGGGCTGGCAGCAACACACGTGCCTCCAAGGGCAAGATTTGGACCGGCACAGTTAGTTAATGAGCTGATCCAAACATTGCATTAATTTTACACCCCTCCCAATGCAGACATAACCCCCGCTTCGTGCGGCACGACTCGGAGCGGGCTCAGACCGTGACCACCTCTAGAGACGCCTCACGTCGAGCCCTTAAATCCACGCACGGCTAAGGAAAGAGGCGCGATTTTCAGAGTCGCTGGGCACAGCAGATGCTCGGTGTCTACCAGAGCCAGACAGCATTCCTTTCGGTGCCAGGAAAGCGGATCGGAGGGGGTCTGGCCAGAGGGGATGGGGAAGCGCTATCTGCAGATACCCACGTACCCCACGGGGCAGGAGGTGGCTCTGGCAGCCACAGAGGAACCCGGGACTAGCGACCGGAATGGCCCACGGAGATGGACGAGCACGTACAATGGGGACAGCTTAGTGGTTGTACCAGCTGTTGATGGCATCTCCCCGTCCCTCTCACCGCAGCCAAAGACTTTCAAGAGCACCATGACCCCACCGTGAGGCTTCCCTCCTTTCTGTCCCTCATCTCCATCGCCCAGCCCTCGTGGTAGCCGGTGGAGCAACCCTCTCGCTCTTGCATCAGGACAGAGGCGCTCGCCTTGCAATGAAACATAAGCACCTACGAGAAGGTGTGGGGCGGGGTTAAAAATACCTTTTTTAACACCCAAAAAAACCCAAATAAAAATAAATTTGCACAGCTGCCAGGCTCTCTCCTTCCTTCCCGCTCTCCAAGCCATAAATACTCCACAAAATCTTCACGTGCAAACAAGCCGCAGCCTCCGGACAAAGAGACCCATCCTCCAAATGGCCACCAGGCGCCTATTTTGGGCTGTAACTCGGCCAGGGTGGAACAAGCGGGCTCAGCTGTCCTTCCCGTCCACAGCCCACAGCCCGGCCGGGCCTCACCCCCGGCTCCAGCCCCTCAATGGCCCCATTGTTCGTGGCCGGGAGCTCAGCTGCGACGGCCGGGGCGGCCCGTCTGGCTCCCCGACATCCGGCAGGCTCCAGGACCTGCAGCGGGCCAGGGGCCTCTGCCATGGTTGGGGGGATGCCAGCCCCCGGCTCGAGGCACCCTGCAGCCCCCCAAAGGGAAGGGAGAGGAGGGGGCTGAGTCCTGAGAGGTAGAGCTGGGTTGGGCTCTTCTCATTCCCCAGGGCTGTCGTGGAGAGCATGTGGGGCGAGACACGGCTCCCGATTCTTTGCGGGGCTTTTGGAGGGAGGTAGGGGGAACGTGATGAAATGAGACACAGGAGTTGAGATTTCCCTCTTTCACCTCACTGACATCGTTTGAAGTCTCCCCACTTCCCCAGCAAGCTCCCTTTGTCTTGCTCCCCATGCCAAACAGGGGGTGAAGGTAATCCCACAGGCAGCTCCCGTCTCCAAAACGGGCTGAGGGATCACGGGGCACCCAAACCCTCGGAGCGGCCAAGAGCAGACCCGAGCACAGGCTGGCGTCAGGGCGGACACACTTCAGCGGATCCCAGATCTGCAGCAGATACCAGCATCCACAGAGCCTTCCACGGCTGGGCACCCTGCCAGCCGGCGCTGCCGAAAATCAGAGCCCTCGAGCTACGGCACGAAGAGGCCCCGGCACCCTCTGTCCTGTCAGTGGCTTCAGGGTTTTCTGCTCGACACGCAGACACCTCCACCAGGACTTGAAGTTTTCCAAAAGGAAGGTCGGTGTCAATATTTCTTTTGTAACTGCCAGGAGTTTCCTCATGCAAGATGCAAGCAAAGGGCTGAAAGACATCCCTTCCTCGTGCAGCATGAGGAAAAACGTTAAAGAGACTAAAGAAACCCAAGGAAAAACGTTAAGGAGACTAAAGAAGCCCAAAAAGCAATGTGAGGCGTCTCTAAGCCATTGCTCTGTCTGGGCCAGAAGGGGCGAAGATGCCTGGGGAGCAGCAGCAGGACAGGGTTTTTTGGTGACACACAAGGGACCTTGTCCTCCACTCTGTCACGTCACAGCGCCTCGCGCTGTTCCTGCTGCCTGCGATCGCTGCAGCATCCCGCCCAGCCCCAGTCACACCAATTTAACCAGAGCAGCCAGAGCCATTCTCTTACTGATATCGGCACAGTCCAAAGGGTCACTCACCCACATCCAACATCGCCGGCACCAAACCTACCAAGCCAGCCCCTCGCAGCAGCAGCACCACCACCACGTACTGGTTGAACTGGCAGGCGATGCCTATCGATACCAGACGTGCCTTCTTTTTTGCACAGCTCATTTCTCTCTCCTGAATGAGAATAGCTTTCCTGGCAGCAACGGGAGCCCACGCGCAGGAACAGCTTGCTGTTTGTACTCGAGGCAGAGCAGCCCAGCGCGGGCGAGCTCCGCTTTAGCTTCACTTGCTGCTTCAGATGACGTTACTGGTGTTTGAGTAACCATGGTCGTGGTGCAAGGCTGGCCAGACCTGAGCAGGCACTGGTAAAGCAAAGGGTGGTTGGGATTTTTTTCTCAGGGCTGGGAGGTGCAGCCTGTGCTGATTTATTGGAGGAGATAATGATTTAAACCCACTCGCCCTTCCCAGCGATTCTAGAGCTTTTCAAATGGAGCATCTGCAACTCTCATGCTGTCCACACACACTTTTCCCAAGTGAAAAATGCAGCCAAGCCGTCCCCAAGATCAGCTACAGCTGACACACGGCTCCCCAAAACAAGGGAGAGGGCAGCAGGTACCTTTCCCTTGCAGCACGTTCCCAGGCCAGACTTAGAAGAAGAAATCCCATCACCGCAGCGTCGCAAAGGCTGCACAACCCTCTTCCTCCCACCGTGCTCTTCCTGCAACGTAAGACAGTCTTTCCACACTTGTTGCCACTTCAGAAGAGTCTCTGTGAGGGCTTAAAGGAAAAAGCCAAGCAAAAAAAATCATACTGAACCATCTCCTTCACAGGTTTTCCTCAGAGGATTTCTCTCACGTGGGCCTGACACCTCCCTGCGCCACACAGGCTCTTCAGCATCAGTCATGGGGATCATCTAACAATTGGTTCTTTCCCCTGTATTGACCTCTTCTGGTTTTAGCTGCCAGTGACCCACCTCTCAGCCCACAGAGAAGGATCTAGGAGAACAGCCACATGCTGTTGAAGACCTGGGAGAGCCCTTCAATGAGCCTTGCACATCCAGGAGATGCCTTTGTGAAGTCAGTTTTGTGAGCTGGTCTCCCCCAAGCCCTGCTGGAGACCCCAGCTGCAGAGCACATTCCTGCCAGTACCCCTCTGGTTGCCCCTTCCCCTGTAAACCCCACCTCTGGGTGCTCAGGCCATCCCAAAAGGGGTTTGTTTGCTGTTGCTGAATCCAAGCATCCAGGAAACAGAGATTTAGTAGCAGAGAACCTCATGGTGCTATTTATGTGTCTTCTTCAAGGAGTTTTGCCCAAATAGCCTGGCAGCAATGTCACCTCCAGCAGCCAGGCAAACACAGCGATAACCTCGCTCCAGATCTCTGCTCTGACAGCTCCAGAAGATGATTCACCGAAGAAATACTCAACGCAGGGTGTCCCTGCCCCGTCCAGAGGGAATACCCTGTGATCTGATCTCTCAGGCACTCTGTTTCACTCAGCAGTTCACACCAGCAAAGCTCTTGATGGGACCCAGAGGGATTTCTGCATCTGCTGATCCGCTGCCTCTTCTCTCCATTCCTCTCCAAGTTTTCCTTGTTGCCTCGGATCTGTCTGCAGCCTGCTTCTTTTATGGGATGATGCTGATACCATCACAACCTATCTCCCCAGAACTTTTAAACCTACTGACCCACTTCCAGCCAAGCTTATTGGGACAGGTGGAGACCTCAGAGATAACATTCCTGCAGCCACAGAGAGTGAGCGTGGGACCAGCTGGGGTGCAAACTCCACTTAGACACCGTACAACACACGGAGAACAAGACACTATGATATGTTTTTTTTCCCCCCTAACCACAGGGAAACAAAACAGATCAAGCTTCAGAATAAGAGCTCATGGTTTAAAACCCAACTGCTAGGCTAAGTTGGAGGAATCAGACTTTGCAGGCTCCAACCTCTGCAAACCAGCACATCCAAAGCCTTCCATCTACAAAGTCAGAAGGGAGAGAAGATCCTGGGCTTCAGGCGTTTGCTGGAGGAGCTGTTTCAGAGCTGACCCCACTGCAGCAGCCACCGTTTCCATCTACAAAGTCAGAAGGACTAGACAGATTTAGTAGCAGAGAGGCACGTGATGCTACATCCCCTGTAGATCTGTCCCCCACCTCAGAACACCTCCCCCCACCCTGCTCACCATCACACAATTTCCCAGGCACTTCCAAATGGAAAACAACCAAGAGTCCCAGTGAATGAGTCCCAGGTACAGAGCAGGAGAGATCAAGGACCTTGCACACATCTCATGCTCCTGCAAGAGCAGGGTAAAATTCCCTGGAGATCCTGGGAAAGGGATCATGCCCCATGCCACAGAACAGGTTTCCTACCAGCACAGCCAGATTCAAGATCACAAAGCTCAAGTCTCGGGACAACCACCCCACAAAGAGGCATCCTGGAGATTTAACATGCCTGAAGAACATCAGCACATCCCTCAAGCACGCCTCTTGCTGTGCCTGATCTCCCCATTTAGAAGACAGCAGAAACCATTCCAGGTGCCAGCTTGACACACCAAGGGCTGCAAACAAACAAATGAACCAACCCTTTCTTGCAGGAAGCCTGTAGAAGCCTGGAAGCAAGGGCTTAACAATGCAAGATCACCCCAAATTCTACTCCCTCTTTAGCTCCTCTAGCCCCTCTCCTGCACACCAGCCCCTGCATCAGCTCCCACCCAGGAACAAGGTGGGAGAGGGACACAGGCCCACGCTGGATGGGACCGTTCCTGCCTCATACCCCATCCCAGCTACCAGACCATCTTTGTCACCAGTCTGTTACTGGACGTGCCGTTTCATTAGGGACGAGTTGCCAGCCCGCCGGCTCACGCAGCTTCGCCCGGTCGGCCGCCCAATTTACTCCGCCCGCCCCGACTCAGGGACGCGAGTCTATGTCAGACGATCTGAAGTTATTATCTGATTAGCCCGTTTGATAGCGCGGTGCCTGATTCAATACCCATTGAAATCAAAGGCCCCTTGATCTCAACAGGCACTAAATCCAGCCCCGGTTCCCTCCAGCCGAGCACAACCGTCCCGTCTTCACCGGTTACTCTACAGCCTGGGCCACCGCTACATAATTAGAGGGCACGATGCTGGGTTTAACCCAGTGCACCGAGCTGGCTTTTCTTATCAGTTCTGAATTTCCCCTCACTTTGGACTTCCTCTCCAGAGCAGTTAAGTGCTATTAAAAGCTTCTGTAACCACTGGTATCTGAGGATCTCAAAGCACTGCAGAGATACCAACGAGTTACGTTCGCAGCTCTCCTAGGAGAGTTTGAGCAGGGTTTAATACAAGGCAGAAATGGAAGCACCGGGAGGTTAAATTGGGTCTATCCCAAACTGTCCCTGGGCCCAATTACCACCTTCCTTTCATTGCAGATGCAAGTCAGAAGTAACTACCCCGAGTGGCAGAGCTGGAAAGAGAGCGGAAATCTGGCCCATCGCACACAAGCTGCAATTTGAGATGCTATTTATTCTTCTTTTGCTCATTCAGGAGCAGAGTTGCCCGTGTGAGCAGCCACGTCAGTTCTTGGCTCCACGGGACCCAGGCCGAAAGACAAAGCAGCAAAGGGAAGAGCAAACCGGAGAGCGCTCTGCGCTGTGTAAACGAGTCAAGGATCGTTTCTGGGAACGTGACACTTGTGCCTGACACGTTCTGGAGCAAAAGGGGACACGAGTCCCAGCCTTGCCACCCCCTGGAGGTATGTTCCTCAGTTCAGCCTTTTGAAAAATGAATTTGAGGCAGCAAGAAGACATCCGGCAGGATCTGGTCACAGCCTTGGAGTCTGATCCTGGGAACCCCAGAAGGTAGTAACAAGAGGATAAAACGGAGACCGAGACCTCCCCTCCAAAAACTTCCCCCTGTCCCCATCTCCTGGGCGGTCCTAGGGCAGGGGCTGGGAGGCAGCACAGGGAGGGAGCACTCCTGCCTCCAGCACAGGAGAGTCACCATTTGCTGCTCAAACAGCAGCTGGGAGGGTAAAAACCATTGCATGAGCAGGAAGGAGAGAGGAACGGGGCTGGGCAGCGAGTGGCACACAGCCTCCCTTGCTAGAGCAATTACTTCCAGTTCCACTCTGCTGAGAGCAGGAAAATCCCTTCCATAAATAAAACAAACAAACAAATAAAATAAAAACCTGGGGTTGGGGGAAAGGAGAAAAATCCAGCAGTAAACGAAGGCAGCACATTTGGCCGAGTGCAGCCGACGGGCAGCGGGGCTGAGCAGCAAACGCTGGACTTCACAGCAACGGGCACTGGGAGCTGCAGGAAGGGTGGTTTATAGGCCAAAAAGTGACTTTATAAAACTAGATCCTTAAATATTTGCTCTGACGTGGCTCGAGGCCCATCTGCGGTGGCAGTTAAACGCTCACTGTCCTCACCCGCATCCGACTTCCGCAGCAATTTGGGGAGAAGGGCTGCGGCGCGGCAGTGATTCCCTGTCCCTGCCCAGACCCGGGACTTCCGAGCGCGACGCTGACATTTCCACGCAAACCCAGTCCCTTCCTCCCCGAGCTGTAGAAGAAACAGATGTGAAAACCCATTTTTGTTTTCCCACCTCTCAAAGAGGGAAGATGGGATCAAGTTAGCCAAAAAAAAAAACCCCAGATCTGCTCCAACAGGCTGAGAAGAGGCGGGAGGAGACCTTCGCTTCCCCAGGCACAAGGGAGGAATTTAAGCCTGGGCACCCAGAAGATGCTGGAGGCGCAGAGCAAGGGGATCCCCAAAACACAGCGGACACAGGTCAGCATTTGCATTCCTGACGGAGAAATCAGACTCTGTCCAGGCCCAAGAACAGCTCATGCACCAGCCATTGCCGCCCACTCCTTAGCAAAGGCTTTTTGCCGTGTTTTCGACCTCCAGCCTTCATCCTTCCCTGTGCCTAGGGACTCTACTCCTCCTCAGCACAGAACCTCCCCCAGTTCTTTCACAAAAGTAGCAGCTGCTGGCATCAGAGAGTCCCTGGATGTCCCTTCTCTCTCTTGCATGGAATTCTGGGGGGATCAAAGTCACTCTTCACAGTCCTCCACAATTCCTCATGTCCAAGAACAGCATTCAGGATTTTGCCTGCATGGGGTTGGGAAGAGACACCTGATCAAGCCCTTGTGGGATATCAGCCCAGGCAGAAACCTCACCTCAGAGCCTGGAGCAGGCAGGTGGTGCAGGCAGGAAGGTCACTGTCCCCTCCCAGTAATGGCTCAGCACTAGGCAGGCAGCAAAGGAGCACGATTTAGGCACAATTTCTGGTTCAGAAATAGCCCGAGCCTCCCCATGCCTGAGCTCTTTCACGAGCTCAAATCACAGGGTTTCTGAAGCTGCTTCACTGGAGGAGAAGCAAACAGCTGCAGCAAGCTGGATTTCTGACCGCGCTGCTCTAGGGCCTTCATTTCCCAACAACTGCCTGTCTCCGGCTGAGAAACGCGGGCTGACCTTCCCCGTGCAGCATCCAGCCTCCCCTGCACCCTCCTGCCTCCTCCACCCTTCCTCCAGCCCCCCCAGGGCCAAACACGCTCCTTTGCTGACAAAGAGCCCGAAGGTGCATCGACAGCACAGGGGAGCAGCATCCAGGCTGCTTCATTTTCTGCACTTTTCCTCCTCCGCTAGCTTTTCACCGAAGCACGAGAGCCTTCTGCTCTCCATCCCTCGCTGCCGAGTGGCCTCCACCTCCCCAGCTCGAGGAGAAGTCTTTCCGCTCCCTCCCTTTGCACCGGGTCTGCCGAGCAGCTCGGAAGCAGCGTGCGTGAAAGGTACTGACAAAATAAAGTTGGATTGTACTGCATTATTGAAAAAGTGACCTCCAGTGGTCAATAAAGCCTTTGCCCACCGTTTCCAGGCAGCGGTGCCTGTTGTCAAGCTCTGCCGCGGATCAGCAGGACGACGGTTCGGCTCTCCCAGTCCCAGCTCCCACGGGTGGCTCGTTAAAACTCGGAGTCCGCACTTGGGTAACGAGGAGCTGCAAACGCTTTAACGCCCGGCTGCCACCACCAATGCAGACGGGCTGCGGGCGAGAGCGCGGCACCCGCAGCCCCTTCCCCCTTCGCCAGCCTTACGGCTACTGGCTCTAGGCGAGAGAGAGCGCGGGGGCTGAGAAGAGAAGTTGGCAGGAGGCACAGGTCTAGGACGAGGCACGGGTTTAGGATGAGGCATTTTTCAGTTTTGGTGCAAAAACTCAGCCACGCTGTGTGGGGAGAGGGAGAGGGGGGTTTAAGGGACAGCGTTCCCTGCGTCTCACCAGCGCTGAGCTCAGCATCTGGACTGGAAGGAGGCTGGTGGACCCAGACAGGTTCCCCTTGAAGATGCCCTCCTCTGTGTCACCGCATTCCCACTCCTTCCACGTTTGATTGCGATGGATAATTGCACGACCGGCTTCCTCCTTCCCTCCCTGACCCTGGCTGCACCTGAAACGCCCCTGGAGGACGTTACCCCCGGTGTGAAGGGGGAGCAGCCCATCAGTAGCACCCCATCCTGGCTGCCAGAGCCCAGGGAGAGAAGGACTGGTTTCCCTTCACATGGCACATGGTGCCCCGCTACACGCACACGCAACCCCATGCCGCTGGGCGGAACACAGGCAGGAGAAGGCGACGGTCCGTTTGCAGGATCAGCAGTTCGGGCACAGGCAGCAGCTCACTGGGAACCCAGGAGCTCCCTCACCTGTGGATCCAGTCCCCTCATCCTTCTCTCGCTCCTTTTACAGCCCCGGCAAGGCAAGTGGCAGCCCCTTGCTCTCTCCCGGGTACCAGGCCAGCCCAGAGCTATAGGTGAGGGGGTTTTTTTTACCCTTGGGATTAGCTTCAAGTAGGGCCCAGCTGGCTTAAGCTGAGGCTTCTTAGGACATTAGTCAAGGATGGAGAAGAACCAGCATCCTCCACAGAAATGGAGGGAAGGCCCTAAAGCAGCCCAATTCTTAATGACCTCACTTCATCTCCAAGCGCCACCATAACGAGGGATCCCTCCATCCCTCCCACTCTGAAGCGAAGCTCCAGGTCCCACACCATCTCAGGACCAACACTGCTCAGAGATAATGTCCTCCCACCTCGTCTGGGATATAGGCCCAGGGAACAGCCTCAACACCTTCCGAAGCCAGGCCAGGCTGGGAAGAGCTCCCCACGTCTTGGCAGACACTCGTGATGGGAGCTGGAGCCTTTGCAGCACCACCTCCGGGGAAATCTGTACAGGGCAGATAACAAGCCTCACAGACACGTTGCAGAGGGGTCACCTGCCAGTAGGGTCCAGGAAACATGAGTGGTGAGGAGTGGGGAGAGAAGGGACTAATTAACCATCTCCTTCCCCAAGGGGCCTGGTTAAGACAGCGTGAAAGATGAAAGGTCTCAAGTGTGCAAGGGGAGGTGGAGAAAAAGAATGTCCTCCTGTGCCACGGACGCATTGCTCCTAGGTATGGCCAGGACCAGGCTACCAGCTGGGGACACGATCTAGCGCACCAAGCAAGGAGATAACGAACAAAATGGAGTCCTCCTAAATTTAGCAGCCACCATGTATATCATCTCTCCAACCCTTCACCTTCACAGCCCACCCCCAGAGCTCTGCAAGGCTAATTTCCATCAAGGGCTGTCTTGGAAGGGACTCCTCCCATTTCTACCCATCTGCCAAGCGCAGGCAGCCTTCCCCAGCTCAGCTCCCCTCTTCTGCAGTGTGCCAGCAGCACGGACCGGGCTCCTCTCCACCTCGAGCGACGCACCCATGGCACAGAGACAGCAGTTGCCTACATACCACCTGCAAAGCGGCTTCTCCTCACACGGGAACACTCAACGCCTGGGTCTTTCACAGCGGGATCCTGGTGTGTTTATTGTACCCTCTTGGTGGAACAGCCACCTCCCTCCCTCTGTTACTCTACGGTTCACAGCCCTGGGATGGAGAGCGAGGGTCAAGCTCATCGTTCCCCTCTGGTAGGCATCTCAGCAGCTCTGTACTCACACGGCTCTCGCAGCCAGCAACTGGTACGAGGCATCCCTCCCAGGAGGGTAGGAGCAAGCAGCTCCAGCTGAAATAGGGATTTCAGTGCTGCTCTCCAGACCTCAGCATCTGGCAGGGCTGTGGCACCAAGGGCAAGATGCCTTCAGACAGATCCTGGTAGTTATTCTATTCTGCAGCAGGCTCAAGTTCCCAAAGCAGAAGTGGACCATGATGTTCAGAGGGGCAAAATCACAAGGCTGAACCTCGCTGCCTGCAACAACAGGGTGAGATCTTGTGATGGCCCCACACGGCCAGGAAGCAGGGAAGAGAAAGGGACCCAAGTTTTTGGGGTGACACTACAGCCAAGTCTCAGCTGCCTCCAGACTGCAAAACACCTCTCCTCCTGCATGGACGGGTGGACTCACCTCACCAAGTGGGGACCACCCATATACAAAGCTCAGCACAGTCCTGACACCACTGCAATGGGCAATGGCTTGGCCGTTTGTCCTCCTGAAGAATGGAGGATACCAGGAGCTCCTTTCAGCTCCAGGAGCTGCAGCTATTCCCTGTGATACCCCACAGAACTTAATCTTATGGGGCAACCACAGAAAGGGTGGCTGTTT
This sequence comes from Baryphthengus martii, assembly GCA_013396935.1. Lineage (NCBI taxonomy): Eukaryota > Metazoa > Chordata > Aves > Coraciiformes > Momotidae > Baryphthengus > Baryphthengus martii. The sequence goes on from VWZK01011959.1 coordinate 327,314, forward strand.
TGAGCTGCTGTGAGTTCCTGCTGGAACATCTCATACCATCTGGTCTCAAATCCTCTCCCCTTCCACATGCTGCTGGCATACAATCCCTTCTCCTGGTAGGGTTACTGGTGGTGAGAGCAGCTCTAGCAAGGGTACCTTCCCCTCCTGCCCCACAGGATGGGGTAAAGGATGGTTACCAGGGACTGAAATTTCTCCTTTTGCCTCTTTTCATCATGCTGAAGGATAAACTGGACCAAACGAGGCTCCACACAGGTGCGGGCACTGCTCCAGGCTCCAGCAGATCCTCCATCACTGGTAGGACCTGTCTGGCTACACTCATCCACCCAGAACATCCATTTCTCTCCAGAGACTTGAGGACATGTCATGTCCTCAGTGTGAGTCAAGCGTGGGTTTGGGGATACCAAAGGCAGCTGCTTCAACCCCCTAAAGCTTTGACTTCAAACCCAAAAGCTGAGGCCCACGGCTGGGCGAAAGCGAGGGACAGGGTGGGATCCCACCGCTGCCTTTGCAGGTCTCGCCTGAAGCTGCATCAGCACAACCTTCCACAAAGAGGCATCGCATCCAGCCTCGTGTCCGTCCCTGACTCCATCCCTGGCAGATCAGGTCTATCAGGTGAATCTGGGCCCAAAGTTACCGCTTTGCAGCTTCAAGCTTTATAAGTTTTAAATAATAAATCATAGCCTCGCATCTCAGATCAAGCTCCCTTTTGGATCATCCAAGCCCCAGCCCGGAGTGTTAAACCAGACAGGCAGGACCAGAAAAGGTTCCCATCCTATCTCTGCAAAGAGGAGCCTCCAACTCCACACCCTTCCAGTCTGCCCCTGGGGGATCCGTCTGACGGGCGGAGCAAGGCTCTGCTGTTGAAGGCAGCCTGATCCTGCAACCCTTACACCAGTGGGGCCAGACCCTGGCTCTCTTGAGTCACCCAAGGTTGGGATGCAGCTGGGAAGGAGCAGGACAACCGCGAGGGGCAAGAGAGGGAACACGATCTGGGGCCATCACAGGCCAAGCAGCTGAGCACAAGCAGCAATAGCGCTTCCCTTTTCTCCGCTTCCCTCCTGCCTCTGCAAACCCCTCTCTGGTTCATCCTGCGAGGAAAGCTCAACCCGAAACCAAGCTCCAGCAGGGTGGTACCTGCACGTGTCGGTGAGTCAGAGCTGGTCGGCCAGATAGAAAAGCACCAAGCCCTCCCCCACAGCCCCTTTTAACTTCTGCCTCCTCGACGTGCCCTCACCAGCAGTTTAAAGAGGGCTTGTTGTTGGCTTTTTTTCCCCCCTCCCTTCTCCCTCTTTTTTTCTTTTCTGCTCTTTTTTGTCTCCAGTCCTGCTAGTGGGTGGGGAAAATCCCGGGTGTCAAACTTCAAAAGGGAAGCCTGAGTTCACATCGCATTCGTGTCCGACTGGCTGCCTAACCACAGGCTCCTGCCCGCACCCACAGCCGGGGCTGGCAGGAGCTCGCGTGGGGCCCGACCGGTCGGGCGCGGGCAAAGGACGCAACAACGCTGCTGCCTCCCCTCCCCGCAGCCCAAGTCGGCTGGGGGTGTCCGTTTGTCCATCCACTGCTTGGTGGTGAACAAGGAAGCCAGAGATGAAAGGAGGGTTTGGATGTGAAGAGCTGCTCAGGAGGGTTGCAGGGTCGAGGTTCAGCCTCTGTCAACAAGCTCCCCCCTGAAAGCAGAGCTCTGGACAATCAGCTCTGGAGGAAGGAGAGAGAACCCTTTGCCTTCTGCCTGCTCAGCTCTACATCCCCGACAGCACCTTTGGGGCACAACACAGCCTTTCCACCCACCTCACGAGATAGCTCGCTGGCACAGCGCAGCCCTAGGGTGCCTCACACCAAACATTTTGCTTTGTGCACTTGAATTGCACTCTCAGTCTGGGCGATTTTTGCCAAAGACTCTGCTCGAGCAAACAGAGAGGCCGGGCCAAGGAAGACTCAGAGCACAGGCCGGCACAGAGACATGGGCCGTGCTCCATGCTGTATGGCCAAAAAACAGAAGGTACGAGTTGACAGAGCGTCCTCCGGGAGGGCTTCTTCGGTAGCGATGAAGGGCTGGGCAAAGCCACCTGCACCAAACCCGCCGTGCGGCGTGGAGCTCGGTGCTCCGCGCACTGCAGTGCCACCGACCTCAGCCTCGCGGTGCTCCTGCCTACAGCGATCCCAGTCCACACAAACCACCTCCTGCACATCCCCTGGTTTCCAGATGAACAGAGCAGGGCACTTTGGACCCAGTGCTTTCATAACAAGCCTATTTTCTTTCCCCCAAGTCACCTGCAACAATGAAAACCAGGCACACAGACAGTGGAAGGAGATGTAGCATCTCTTTGATTTTCTATTGTACTCCTGAATAGTAAGTTACAGCCTATTCACAGCTGATTTGGTTCTGTTTTCGGTGGCATTTGAGACCGTCAGGCTTCGTGGGGAGACGAGCTCTCCCGCAGAAGAGCTAGCAGGAGCCAGCCTTGCAGAGTTAGGAGCCAGGTCTGTCCTGGGAGGTGAGTCAGAAACCCCACACAGAGAGGAAAAAATGGGTGCTCACAGCAGAAGAGCCCAGACCTGCCAACCTACACCAGGAGCCCCACAGTTAGAGATTGGAAACAGCTTCGCTCCCTGCCAGGAGCGGAGAGAAACGTCAGAATGGCATTTTGTTGAAAGGGGGTGAGCAGGAGCGTGGGAGGATGTGTTGATGCTCCCTCCCTGGAGGAAAGGGCAGAGTTTTCAGTGAGAAATAGCTGTCCTGGCTTGGTAGCTGTGCTGGAGAGGATGGAGAGCACCGGTCGGGCAACACTGCAGCCTCCCCTGACACCCAGGGATCTGTCAGGGCAGCTCTGACACCCAGGTTTACCAGCAGCATCTCTGGCAGCTCACCTCTGCCAGCCACCACCGTGCAAGTACACACTCTGTGATTTTAGTCCCACTCTCCCTGTTGGACACGCGTTTGGACGCAGCGTCCTGAGCCACAGTAGCGAGCACCGCCTGAGAAGAGGCTCTTACCCCACCTGCACTGCCAGGCACACGGGCTCTTGAGCATTCCTAGGAAGCACAGGACCGGATATCGGGATATACAGGACACCAGGCTACTAAAAGCCTCCAATAATGATTCTTGAACACAGCAGAGGCAACGTGGTTGGAGATATGTTCCCACCACAGATGCCCGCTCTCAAAACACCTCCTGCAGGTTAGGCTCCAGCAAGGTGCCCACCTCCACCAGCTCGCAGAGCCAGCCGGGCACTGGGAAACAAGCGGCGATACTTCCCCACACAGCCCACGGCACCCAGCAAATATTCTAAGGCTTTTTTTGATTGCATTTGTCCTCTGCTCCCCCTCCAGGTAAGCAACTACCCCAGAGCACCCCAAAGTGACATGGAAAGGATGCTTTCAGCAGCTCCATTGCAATGGAATAAGCCGCTGCTCTGGGATTGCTGGGACAAACCTTGATTTTAAGAAAGGGCTCAATCATTCTGGAGTCGCAGGGGGGGCTTGAGAGGAGGGACGTCCTCACAGTGAGGTAGACAAACAGTAGCACCCACATTTCCAACCATGAGCCCTTCCCAAGGAGTGGCAGGGCACTAGGTCCCCAGCATCTCCCTAGAGCTGTCCCCAGCAAACCCTTCAGCCTTCCCAGCGCCCCTCCAAAGGGATTTCCACTTCAGGACCCAGGCAGGAGGCCGGGAGTCGAGGGAAGGGGGCTGCCGTTGCTCCAGCCCGCGAGCCAAGGGGGCCGCACGTGACTAGGTGTTGGCTTGGATTTCCAAGCCCCGCGACAGCACCAGCTGCTCCTGCCCGTCCCTCTCCCCCCAGAGAGGCCCACAGATCAGGTTTCCCGGGCCGCTATATCCAGGTGAGTCCCCGCAGACCTGGTTGACCTCCCCTTCTCTGCAGCCATTCCACAGAGATGCCAGACCAGCCCTTTGGCAGGTGAGTACCGGAGCATCCCCGGCTCCGACCGACACGCCAGCCAGGGAAGCTGGCGCCTCTCACCTCCCGCGAGCCTGAGGGATGCGAGAGCCGCGCTGGGCAGGGACTCGCCCCAGCAGAAACCGGATCTGGGCCTCTCCAGAACCAAAAATAACCCGCCAGCTGCCCGGGAAGAGAGCGGAGCCGAGCACGCACAGATCATGCACATGTCAGGAGCGCAGTCATCTGCATCCATCGTCAGGGGGAACGAGGGAGAGCGTGGGGTTGGGGGTAATTCAATGGGTGACGGCCGAGCAGCAGCACAGAACAGCCCCCAGGTTTTTCGGGGCAGTAGAGCAGCAGACGGTCACTAACCCCAGGGCCTCGTCCTCCATCTGGAGAAGAGCTGCCGTGCCCGGGAGCCGCGGAGAGCCCCGGTGCAGCTGTGCCAAGGAGCAGAGACCCCTGCTCGGTCCCTCCTCTCCTCCCCCAAGAAGCAGCAGCAGCCAGAGCAGTCAGGAACCCAGAGAACTTGCAAATTTGAGCTGGGTGGGAAGACGTTCTCCCAACCCCGGGTCGCTCCAGCAGCGATTGCCCAGCCATGTTCTCCCAGCCCAAGCAGGGGTGAGCAGTGCTCGGAGCGGGCTGGAGAAGCAGGAAAGAAAACCCAGATGTGCAAACCAGAGTAAGGAGGCATCAGGGTCTGTTCACATCTCGTGCCAGCCTCCTGCCAGAGGCTCTTGGTGCAGCCACACCTTGTGTTTTCGAGGAGCAGCAAGAGCCCTGATCCTCCAGCTTTTAGGGAGAAGGAGGAGAAGATAGAGCTTTTTTTGTGAGTTAGCCCTGATGGCCACCCAGAACTTGGGAACAATGGGGGAACAGGATCCAAAGTTGCCTTTGGGGTGAACACAGGCAGTTGGGTTCCATAAACAACAGCCCTTTGAGTAGACTCCGTTCATATCAGAAAGATGTTTTGCTGATCTCCATAATTACATCCCATCACTGTCAGGAGCAGGGCACAGGGTCAGGCTGACCCAGAGAAGCAGCAGGTAGTGTTCCTGCATTAACCCATATTCAAGGAGTCATTTTTCCCCTGATCATTCCCAAATCTTTCACTTTTCTTACTTCTCCCTGCCAGCGAGGCACTCACCACTTGGTGTGTTTCAGAACTTGTCACCTCAGAGTACATCAGCATCTGGTTGGATGGGACTCTGAGCAACCTGCTCTAGTTGCAGATGTCCCTGCTCCCTGCAGAGGAGTTGAACTAGATGAGCCTGAAAGTTCCTTTCCCACCCAAACCAGTCTGTGATTCCATGAGCTGTGCCACAATCCAAGCAAGGAGCAGAAAGAAGCAGAAAGACCTGGCCCAAGTCACTCGCTGCCTCAACGTCATCAGCCTCCTGAAGGCACCACCGTTGCTCATGTCCAGGCACCGTTGCCACAGCCCAGGGGAGGGCATTTGCAGGGCACACCTCGTGGAAAAGCCCTATAAAACAGGGCTGAGCCCTCGGCAGGTACAAGCTGACCTAGCAGAGCAGAGTTGACCTGGAGGGAGTGTTTCCAGCCAGACTCGGGAGGGAAGTTGGCAAGAGCAAGGCGATGGGGCAGCGGTGCAGGGTGCCAACTGCTGCCTCCAGGGCTGCACATGGGATCCAGGTTGCTCCCGCTTTCTCCCAGCCAGCCTCCCCGGGCAGGAGGAGACAAGCAGGAGCTTGGTGCTCCTTGAGCCGCTCTCCTTCCTGCTCTGGTGGTGGGAAAAGAAAGCAGCATCAATCAAGTCTCCAGCTTTCGGTAGCCCAGCATGCTCGGCAGTGCCTCCCGTGCCAGTAAAATGCTCCTCCACCTCCTTCCCTCCCCGGCATCCCTGTGTCTACAGAGAGAGGAGGAGCGGCTCTGCTTCCCAGCCCGGGGTAACAGCAGCTGGGGAAGGAAGGATGGAGCCAGTTCCTCCCTATTTCCACTTCTGGCACTGGACCAGCCAGCGGGGAGCGTCTCCTTCCTGCTACCCCAGCTCCTGGCGCAACCAGAGCCATAGAGGAAACCCCTACACAGAGCTGTCACTTCCCAAGGAAAGGCTTATCCACGGAGGACAGAAGAGAAGGCTTCTGCTATGAGGTGAAACCAGAAGGCCCTGGCACTTCTTAGCTCCAGCATCATCTCCCTGCAATGGTTTGGGCAGAGTTGCCCTGTCCAGGTCTTCCCGCTCTTTGCTGGAGGCAGGAAGGCACTGGTCCTGGTCCATCTCCCACATCCAGACTCCGCTCTCCGTCAGGAAAGCCTCTGTGCAGTTCTGCACCAGACTGTCCCACCGCCATCAATGAGCCTTCTGGGCAGGAGGTTTTAGAGCCTGGTGCTGCTCACTCTGCCCAATCAATCTTACTGGCCTGTGAAAAATACCTGAACTCTGCTCTCCAGTGTGGGTCCTCAAAGCATCCACTGGGGATTAAGCCCCTGCTGTCCTAGCCCTCAGTATCCCAAAGGACCAAGTGCTAACTCGGACACACACAGAAAGCAGAAGCTCCACCTTGGTGCTCTGCACCATCTAAAAGCCTGTTTGTTCTTTTCCCTTGCTCTCTCATTTTGAGCGAGCCGCCAATATCTTGGGAAACACGGGCTAGAGAGACTTAGGATTTATTTTTGAGAGCTTAACGTCCATTATACTCTTAAAAAATTTATGCCCTTAAGCATCTCCACAGTGGCTACTGAACACCCATTAAAAAAATTTCATCCTTTGCTTAAGCCTGACAAGTCTCACCTTCAAGAGATACCCGTAAAGACCTGGCAAGACACTTCGGCTTGAGCCTTGGGCTCCTAAGATGTGCCCGTGGCACAAACAGCCCTGGGAAAGACGTGATCCCCCCAAGAGAGCGAGCCACCAGAGGTGAGGTTTATATCCCGGAGCAACCACTACGCGCTGGCTCTGCTGCCGACGACGGTGGCAGGACAGCTTGATGTGTCAGTTGGAAATGCAATTAACTTCGATGTGCAAGGGCATAAGGGAAGAACTGAGGTTCCTATGGATGCAGTTGCTCGGCTCTTAATTCCTCTAGCAACGCGAGCCGAGCAATGTTATCCACGTTTCCTTTCGAGCCTTTCCAGAGCAGGAGAAGTTCCCTTCAGCCTTGGGAACGCCTGTGCGCACGAGAAAGCCGGGCAGCGGCAAAGCGGTCCCGCACCCAGGAGCTGTTTGGAAACAGCTTTACCTCTGGTACCAGCAACACGCAGCTCCTGCTGCCTTCTCCAGCAGCTGCCTTTCACCTTCTGGGGCTTCTGCTCCAGCATCAGAGCAAGAAGGGTCTGGGCTCAGTCCGGGTCCAAGCAGGACTGCGTCAGAAGCGATCAGCTTGGGGGACCCAGAGGGGTGCGCATCTCAGCTGCCTTGGTGCGGAGCTCCTCCAGGCACCTGCTGCAACACGACCATCACAACGCGTTAGGCAGCCGTGAAGCTGCTGGTACAAGGCTCCCGAGTGGCAGGCGAGGGATGAAAAGCAAAAAGGAATAAGCAACAGAGCTAGACAGGCCTGTAGGGAAGGTTCCCTGTGCCTTCCTCCATCAGACAGCCTCACCAGGGCCCCATCCAGCCCAGGAACCGGGCCCCAAATGCTGCATCAGGGCTCGCACAGCCTCTCAAGGCGGGTCCCTGCTGAGGCAGGCACACGGGCAGGAGCTGTTTGCCAGACAGCGAGTTGTCGGCGTCGCAGCACCGAGGAGAGCAGGGAGTGACCGGACCAAGGTCAGGCAGCGTGGCTGCGGGATGAGCTGCGCAGCCCGGCACAAACCACCTCACCCAAGCTCTGAACAGCCCTCAGAGAGCAACCAGACACAGAGGGGGTGTTAGATTGAGCCCCTACCCTCCCTCCTGCATCCAGGCGAGACAAATTTGTTCCCTCCTACACCACCTTCTCCGTCCACACCTCACTACAAAGGATGCGGCGGTCACTCAGGGTTCCCAGACACTGCTGTGGGCTGCCCACCGCTGGGGATGGACCCCCCCAGACTGCTTATTTCAGCATCCACACGGTAGCACAGAAGCAGCCCAGGCTCCCTGCACCCCGAGCTCTTTGCTGGGTGCAGCAGCCGGCAGCTCGCCACAGGCAGCCTCTCCCACTCCACTGCTTCTTTCTGCAGAGAAAAGGATCTGGTAGAGACTCCACTACAGTCCAGAAAGGTCTTTCTGCTGCCCTTGAAGTGCCCAGGAGGTCGCGGCTACATGGCTTGTGATCCAGTGTCCGACCACATGAGTTCCTGCACACAGGGCAGCCAGGTCCTGGTGCTGTGGGTCCTTCCACAACCACAAGCTCTAACGGCCTTCAGCCCTTCTGCTCCCACCCTACCACTCATGGCCCAGGAGCTTGCTGCACCCCAAGGAAAAGTTTCTCCACTCTAGGTATGAATTTTCCTCAGATAACCCCAAATCCAAGCAAGACCAGAAGCTCTGCACACTGCCAGCTGTGCCAGACCAGGCACCGAGCTGGAAGCAGTATGGACACAAGCCTGAACTCACAGCACAGACCAGCTGGAGCCCAGTTCCAGGCAGGATCAGGCGTGCCCAATACTGTCTCCTGCACCTGCACCCAGGAGGCGAAATGGCTGGAGTGCAGCCCCTGGTAGACAAGCACCTAGCCCCCAGGCTGTGGGGAGGCTGAGCTGCACCCAGCAGCCCAGGAGAGAAAGGTTTGACCGAAAGCACCGGGGGCAGTCTGGTCACCCAAGCCCTCCTCTCCCCTTCACACCGACGACAGCCCACGGGTGAGTCCCAGAGTGTGACCCTGAGCAGCACGGACAGGTTTGGGCCATCCACCCTGGAGCATCATCCAGCACCAGCCAGCTCGGGTACTGGTTCCCTGCAGCATCACAGCCTTCCCCACCGGTTACGTTTTGGTGGTTATTCCTGCTTTTCCAGTCAGCGAGGTTCCCGTGCTGCGCTCCAGCAACCCCTTCTCCAGCACATTTGCCTGCCAGAGGGATTTTAACGCCCTCCGCCAAGGCGCAGAGGGGCACAGAGGCAAGGGCCACCAGGACAGGGCAGCAGGGACAAAACAATTGGAGGCAGCCGGGAGCCAGCCAACAGCCAGCCAGCTCCGCTGGGACAAAGGTCTCACGGTCATCCCCATCGGTCTCAGCGCGGGGTCACCCATTCAGCTGGGACTCTCACTGTAGCCAAGGCTGCCCCAAAGCAGGCAGGAGCTGCTGGGGGCAGGATGCTTCGCTGTCATCTCCCTCCAGGTTTGCACAAGCTGTCTAGAGGTAGCTGCTGGCAAGGGGCCAGCCAAGCCGCCGTGCCTTTGATGTGGGTGTCTCTGGGCACATGCCAGGGCCAGGCCAGGGTTTTGCTGGAGGCACTGGGTGCCAGACGGAATTACGCTTGGGGCGGGGAGAAAGAAATCTCCAGGTCACGGCTGTGCCACAGCGGCACGAGAAACCAGCCTCGCTGCCCGCACCATCACCGCTCCCCGCTTGGCTCCCGAGCTCTTTATCTGTGAGCGGGGATGTCTCCCCTGCGAGGAAAGAGCCGCGGCGCATGGAGAGCGCCGGAGGGTTCGGCACCCACCTCCTGGCAGCATCAGGCCACAGAGGATGAGGGTGCTCTGGAGGGGATGCGGGAGCAGAGGGGTTCCAGCGTCGGCGGCAGCCCCGCAGCGAGGCCGGCTGACGGCTGCGCCGGGCTGGCGATGCCCAGGCACCGAAGGAGTTACGGAGCGCTGGAGATGTCGTTAATATCGAAGGCCACGCGAGTGATTTTTATCTTTAAAAAGCCCACAGCCCAGGTTGTGCGGCTCCACAAGGGAGCTCGCTCGGGCACAGCCGCTGCTCCTTTAAGGTATTTAACAACAAAGTGGGTGAACGCGCTGGCTCCTCCCCGAGCCGGCACATTCCCTCCGGGTCCCCCAGCCCCAGCCACGAGTGGCAGCGGGGACCCCCCACGCCAAGCCCCGGACTACCAGTCCCGGCATCCCCCCGGGGGTTTGCTCCCTGCCGGGGTTTGTAGTCCTCTCGCCTCATCCATCCGTCCATCGGTCTGTCCATTTATCGGTCCATCACAAGGCCGCTCTCCTCCCTCCCCGGCTGGCAGGGCTCTGCCTGGAGAAGGCTGCGGTTTCCATCTCGGGTAGGCAACGGATTAACCGTTTCCGAGCCCCTCGCCGGCTGCCAGCGCTAACTGCCCACGCTCTGGGTCACTTTTAGTGACAGGACCCCCACACTATCCCAACGTTCATTCCCCACCCGAACCGCAGCTCCAGCTTTAGTACCATTTTTGCCCCAACTGCCCTCCCTACGGACTTGGCCAGCCTGGGGAACTGGGAAGGATCATCCACTTTGGTTGCTCTCGATGCCAAGCAGCACCGTGAGCCCTGGAAAGGTGGTCCCACTAGAGATGGGCAACTCCTATCCCAGGAGTCGCCCAAGGGCCCCCCCGCACCAGACGCTGCCAGAGCAGTAAGACAGGCCCTGCCCTGCGCAGATTAACATCTAGAAACCACAGGACGGGGCTGGTGGGAGGGGAAACAGAGGCAGAGAGGCACAATTAGCGCTGGATCACAAGCGCCTGGTCTCCATACCCTCCCATCACCATATAACAGCTCGCTGCCCAGGCTCCTCCCAGAGCCCACTGGTTCCATCACCAGTAGGGAACACAGCTACAAATCCCATTTGGTCCTCAACAAGTCCCATCCCACTCCACCCCGGACAGATGGGAAAGGGATCTGCAGGTAACATCCCTCATTCACACTGGTGCTAGAGCCAGACTTTCCAGTTAGGGTAAGGACTGTGCTCCGGCACAGCCACATTTACAGCTGTAACACAGGGTCTGACCAAGCCCAGGGATCAACCCTGGGCTACGCAGCACTAAAGACTTTGGGATATTTGACCTAGCAATTAAACACAGTCACTATCAGATACCTCAGCTCAGCAGGCAGCCCTGGCTTCTCCGGGCATCTCATCCCTTCTGGAAATGATGCCCTAGAGCAGCAGCAAGAGCCCAAAGATGCTCCAAAGAGCCAGTCACCACCAGCTGCCGGGGGAGCCCCCTGCATGGACCGGCTTTCTCCAGATCCAATCTGGCAGCCAGACCACAGGGACAAAACCACAAGTCCCAGGCAGAAAGGGAGCTCAGAGGTGTCCTTTAGCCTGCTGTTCACCTCTCCAGGAGCTGTAAGCGATATTTGTTCCCATTCCTAATGCAAGAGCCACCACAGGTCAAAGTATCCTCCCAGGAGCGAGGGACTTACCCTGACCACCCTGCAGCCCCAGTCTCCAGCTCTGCCTAGGTGAGAGCTAGTGCTGAGCACAGCCAGCTTGCAGGGCCAAAAGCATCCCACAGTTTCTATCCCCTCGGCGCAGGTCCCACACAGCAGCCAGAAAAGCGCCCAGGCAGCTGAGCTGAGCTTTGGTGCTGTCACCACTGCAGGACTTAAGGTGCCTGCGAAGTCACCACTGAGCAGGGGGTCCCCTGATCGCTACAGCATCTCAGAAATGCTCAAGGGGAGCTGTGGGGATCCCACTGGTGCCAGGCTCCCATTCCAGTCCCCAGGCAGCCACCACGGTGGCCGTGCCGGCCCTGTGCAAGAACTAGAGGAGCTCCCACAGGGAGGTCGAGCACCATGTCTATCAGGAGCTGTAACGAACTCCCTGGGTGGCGGATCCCAGTCCAAGATGTGGAACACTAGCTCTCTGGAGGGAGTGGGCACCAGCTTCATTCCCCTCTGCCCCAGAAAATGGCTCCTAAGCTTGCTGCATCCAGTTTATCTTGCAGCTTTACCATCCTGCAATGGTTTTGCTGGAAATCTATGTCCTCCAAATGTCAGAAACAAGGAGACAAGGCACCAGCAGAGACCAGCACAGCAGAACAAGTTCACTAGAGACCTGGGAAAGCACCTATCCCAGAAGCCTGACAAAGCTGCCACTGCAGAGCATCACCCCAGCGGCTCTGGGTGCCAGGTGAGCTGAGCAAATCACGCCAGCATCAACTGGGATGGCTGCAGCCTCCCCGTGAACACTCACAGCTCTGCTCACGCTGTCGGCAGCTCATTCCAGCCCAGCCCTAGCACGGAACAGAGCTGCTACTGCAGAGCAACCTGTGGGCACAGCAAATCGGTTACATGGGCTAAAACACACCAGTGCAGGTGTCACCCCTTCTCCTTTGGGCGACATCGCCAGCTGAGTGACACGGCAGCGTTTGCCCGCTCACGGCAGGCTGAGCAGAGCCCATTGCAGAGAGGATTGGCGGTAAGACCCCGGTAGCCGTCACCTCCTCGGTTCTACCCTCCTAGGAATAATCAGAGCGAGAGTGATGTAATGCCCATCCAAGGGGACCTCCCAGCACTTCGGTAGGAGCCCAGAAAGCACCAGGAGAGTTCACAAGCACCGTCTTGGGCACAGCGATGGGGTAGGCTGTGCTCGGCCACGCAGCAGCGAAGCAACGGCAGGGAAGCTTACGGGTTGAACCCTTACCCTACACAGCGGTGCTCAAGGTACATGAAATGTAGGAAATGAGTCGGTGAAGTGAGGTAGGAACAGAGCAGATCAAAGTCCTGAGCGCTTCATCCACGCCCCGTGCCACCGCGGTGCTTGGGAAGCATTAGAGAGCTCCCCAGCTAAAAGCACGGAGAAATAATAATTCAACAGATGATTTTTCGATACGGTTTCATCCCTATTTTCTCCAAGGTTCTGTACAAAACATTTGGCTGCGGTACCAGAGCTTTGAGAAGGAGCTAACAGCTGGGACAGTGGGGTGACAGCCATACCCACAGCCTGCTCGATCGATCCCAATGCATACGCTGCTCTGAGGGCTGCCGGCTCCTGAAGCAGACATGTCCTGTTCCCCATATGCTGCAGCAGACCCTGTGGGTCCAAGCTACAGGTCCAGACAACATTGTGCCCGCCCAGCAGAGAGGAAGGGGTGGCAGAGACGAGCCCTGCTCCCAGAGCTCAGCCTGAAAACCTTGTTCTGGCTTGTTTCCCCACTACCTTTGGGTGCCTGACTTGTAATAAGTAAGCCTGAAAAGCAGGCTCCTTTTCAGACATGCCAGGCACCCGCAGCTCCAGCACCTAGACGCGTCTCCAGGGAGTCAAGTTCCAGGTGCACCCAAAAAAACCCCTCATGTTTCAGCCAAGACCCAAATGCCTGCGCTTTCTTGTCCGAGAAAAGCTGGGCAATGCCCGGGCCCGGGTCTCCAAGGCTCAAGTGCAAATTGCTCTATAGTTGCCAGTCTAATTGCACTGAAATGACGAGATCAAGCAGTAAATTCACGGCTGCTTTCGCTGCTCTGGGTGGCAAAGCTGCGCCGGCGAGCACCTGATCTCTTCCGACGGCTGCGACTTCACGTTTCATTGGAAAGGGAAGGAGGGGGTTAATGAGGAGAGCATTGCCAGTTGGAAGTGCTACCTAAAAAGGGTTTCTCCTACTAGCTGAAGCAAAATGGTTTCTCTTGCCAGCTTGTTTACTCTGCAGCTGAGAGCAGCGGACCGCCAGGTTTTGCTGCTGGAGCCCGGTGCGGGATCGACGGCTGCGAAACCGGCCCTGGCACCGGTTCATCAGCGCGGCTGGACCGACTGTGCTACAGCTGCACCAGCCCCAGCCCGGGGCCAGCCCCGCAGCGCCCGCACCACAGCCTGGCCCCCAGCACCGGCAGGGTATAGACTGGGAACTGTGTGGCTACAGCCCTCCACCTGGGCCCAGCGTCCCTTCCTTCGGAGAAATGATGGTACTGGCTGTCAAATGGACGGTTAAAAGCTGCAATTACATTTAACCGAGATGGTGTCAGAGCAACCGTCCGCTCCAGCAGTACGGTCCTCGGGGCCCTTTCCCATGGGAAGGGCACACAAGCCTCAGAGGAGAACAGGGAATAGGGACACTGGACAGGACCACAGAGAGTTTCCTGGAAAAGACAAGCGCCGAACAAACCCATCCTGCCTCAGCTTGCTGCTGCAGAGCCAGAAAACAGACAGACTCGTTATCCTCTTTAAGAAAAACAGGGCTTACAGCCATGTGCCAACACAGGTATCAGCCAGATTCCCACCTCCAGGAGATTTCGGAGCCTGCAGCCCAAACTGAAGCAGCGTGGCTTTCGCCACGCACAGCCCATCCCGGCTCCCGGATTAAAGCCACTGTGTCTGCAAACAAAACGCTCACACCCACCAGGAGAGCCAGCTGGGGAGGAGAGGCAGCCTGCGGCCGCTGCCGACCAAGCCAGCGGCAACGCCGTGCCCGGCAGCCAGCGCCGGGATCGGGCCCACGGTTTATAGCCTCTATATTAATTACCCAGAGTCTAAATAAGATTAAAGTTTTAATTCCATCTTCATCTCCTAGAGGCTCCTGCTGTGCTCTTGGGTTTTCCTGGTGCCACGAAGCTTTTCAGGCAGCTACAGCAGAGGGCACTTCTCTGACAGCCAGAGACAGCAGTACCTCCTGCATCAGGACTGCCTGATGATGCCCAAATAGCCCCGAGGACGCACCACTCTCCGCACCTCCATAACCCCAGCACTGCTTCGAACTGCCCTGCAAACTCCACCTGATCCTTCACTTGAAAGCACAACCCAAGGCCAGCAGGGCCACGGGATGATTCAAGGGCAGAGGGCCAGCGCTGGGCAGTGTCCCCAGGCCACGCTGCTGGTCTGAGCCCAGGCGAGCTGGTGAGTGGGAGCTCGAGGCAGAGGACGTCCGCCAGGGCGACGCTTTGCGGCTGGCACCGTCTCCGCCGCCCAAGCCACCCTACAGCATCCAGCTGACAGGCAATTCAGGCTCAGCCTGGACCACCTAGGCTGGAGTTTTACAGCTGGAGATGGGCCAGAGAGTGGCAAACAGCAACTGAGCAACAGAGGCAGCCGCTGCCTGCACTGTCTGGGTGGAAGACGTGGGCCAGGCTGGCAGCAGCAGCGGCAGCGCTCGCTGCCCTCGTTCCCCAGTGCCCGGGAGGCCGCAGAAAACCTTGCAGAGCCGCAGCTGGGGCTCGGTCCACAAGCACCAACACCCAGCAAGGGCAGACCCTTTGATCTCGCTGAGCAGAAGCAACACCTGGTACCAGCCACTAAAACTCAGTGCTGCTCTGTGAGATGTGCCCCAAACCCCAGCCCTGCTGCAGTCCGTATTATCTGTGTAGACCAGCTCCAAGTATCGCCTCCCAGACCTCCAGCTGCAGCTCAGCCATAGCCTTGGAAAAACCAATCTGCAGCCGGGAAGGATTGGAAGGGAGAGAGACCAGTGGAGGAGAGGAAGAATACGGCACAATCCCCCATCTCCAGTGCTGCCCGTACCCACTGCATTGAGCTACAGCCACCGTCTGGGGAGGGCCATGATTATTTTTCACATTACAGACGAGGAAAGCGGGTCAAGAGCATCTCACAAGAGCTTGGGAACGCACAGAGTGTCGTTCACTCCGGTTTGCACGGCCGAGGGCAGATTCTGGAGAAGGCTGCTCCACAAGCAAGGCTGCACAAGCCACAACTTTGCCAGCTGCCGCTCAGGGGACAATGAGCCGCCCCAGCCCAGCTGCTGTCCCAGGAGCCCTTCCACAGAGAGAAAATCCTCTGTGGTTCTGGGCCTGCTCCCACTCCCTTGGATGGGAGACACAAACGAGCTGAACCAGTGGGGTCCAGCCAGACCAGGAAGCAGGCCCTTCAAGCACAGCCCCACAGCCTCTCAGAGCCCAGGCTTTGCACGGTGCCCTCCCCCAAAGCTGACAAGTCCACTGACCACCTTGTACTCCTGCTCCTGAAGTTTGGAGGTTGGATTGCACCAGCAGGAGCAAGGGCTGTGGAGATTTGCTATCCAGTGGGTTCTTCACAGCCCACAGACATGGGGCTGCTCGTTACCACCAAGATATGTACACCAGCACATACCCCAAAGCAGGCACCCAGCTTGGGGAACCTTTGCAGTCAGTGGAAAAAAATCCCTCTTCTGTCCCTTACCTTCCGCTTTCTACAAAAGATGATGTTTCAGAAGCAGCTCTGCAGTCCCTCCCTCCCTCCTGTGCTCCCCAACTCACAGCCCTTTCTCCCACCGAGGTGCTGGAGCCCCTTCCCCAGGAAACACCAGTCGCACGCCCGGCTGCGGCTCTTACCTGCTGCCCAAAGGCTGCTCCTCTGTGGTGACACCGACTCCCGAGCACTTCTGCTCCTGGGCCAGGTGGGTGGCTGGGTCTTTTGGCAGCCAGGTCCTTTAAGCAACAAACACAGGGGAAGCCCTGAGTCCCTGCACCCCCCTTACTCCATTCATCCCACCAAAGCCTGCCCAGAGCCCTCCCATCACCTGCATCCCGGGAGTGGGCACCCATTGGAGCAGGGGCCCCACACCCTGCAGATTCAATACATCTGTGTACAGCAAGGTGGGATGGGAGCCCTTAATTAGCAACAGCCCGGGTCTGGCCCTGCTCTCGTTTTGCGGGGGGACAAACTGGTGTGCTTGGGGCACTTTGTGAGCAGTGAGGGATGCACAGTCCTCCTCCCATACGGAGGTAAACACTCGACTCCTTTCTGCCGGGTGCGAGGTGACGGCGAGTACTTGCAAGGTGGAAGAAAAGGGTGTCCCTGCCGGGGGGTGCGCGCTACCGGAGGGGAACCAGCAGCGCCGGGGGAACGAGCAGCCGGCTTTAACCTGGAAGGCGCCGGGGCTGCAGGGGGCTGCGTCCCGCCGGGACGTGGGCAGCCCTCAGCACGCCAGGGGAGGGGACTGGGATGGTGCCGGTACCGCCGGGGTGCTGGGGTTCGGCAGTGACCCCGGGGGTGCCGCAGAGAGAAGGGCCCAGGAGATTCGGCGCC
>VWZK01011960.1:0-119459 GCA_013396935.1 Baryphthengus martii
AAAAAAAAAAAGTTCAATTTAAAAAACCTAAACGGTTAAGGGGAAAAAGGGGAAGCTACTTTTCTTTAAATCATGGTGAGTGCTCTGTGACTTCAAGAAGAAAACTATCCTTTTAGGTCCCTGGAAAACAACAACCATAAAGGAAAAATTCTCACCAGTTATAGGAAGCATTAGGCTAGTGAAGGTCTCACAAAATAAAACAAAAAAAAACACCAACAAAAACAAAGGATAAAGACTTGCTCCTTTCTAAAGCGAATGATCTTATATAATACCTTGGTGGTGTATAAGCATCTCAGGGAAAATAAAAATTAGTCCAAAGTCACACAGAGGTAGGTACATGAAAAAACCATGAGCCCTGCTAAGTTACCATTTAGAGGTATACCAGAATACTGAGCAGGCGTACCAGGGACAGCAGGCCACAGCGATGGAGCAAACCGGACATGATTTTATTGTGCCCCAGACCAGAAAAAAAAAAAGTGCTGGTCTCCTGAAATGAAATCTCCCACCTTTTTTTCTCCAAAGATCACTGTCCCTCACAGTCCCAACTCTGAGACACAGGTAGATGCCAGCAGCCAAGCAAAACAACATATCCACACGGATAATTCAAAAATTAAGTGCAAAGACTGGAAAAAGATCAACCTTCATATACCTCAGCTTCACTGTTACACCACCACCTCAAGTCACCATGTGTGAACTGAGAGTGTGAGGATAACTGCATCATTGAGCATACCGAAGGAAATGATGCTGTGAACAGTGGCTTTATGTCAATAGTTTTTGGACTTTCTGTGCTGAATTACAAAACCTTGGTGTGAAAACATGGTGAGGAGAGCAACCGAAATAGTTTGGCCAATCTGATGATTAAGCCCTGGTGAAAAGTCACACATCCTAAATAGAATCTTGCCAAAACCACTCTCCACTTGTTCTGTCAAAAAGTGCTCATCCACTGGACTGCTAGAAGTTTGCTGGTGCTGTGTAACTTTTCATAGATGCATCCAGTATTTTATTCCTCTGCTTTGATTCCTTGAAACAAAGTTGTCACCTATCATTAGAGTCCCATATAAAAGCTCTGGGCTGCTGTCAGAGTACCTCAGAGACATAAGCCTTTGACACAGAAGGAAGCAGTAGCTGGTGTAATGTCAGCTCACCTTAACAGCACACTTCCTGGGAATAGAATTTAGCTTTATCAAGAATAAATAAAATTTGTATTTGAATTCAGAAAAAATGAAAACTTTCTTAGCTGAAGTTTGTCTGGAAGGTTTTTTCTCCTCATCTCATTTCCACATCCTACCAGTAAGATTACTTTCACTGAGAGATTTTATTCAATTCTGTATCAGAGTGCATTATTTTTTTCCAGTCAATCATTTTCAGATTATCAACAAAATGGGGCAATGCGTGATTTCCAGTAGTCTGAGATGCACACTTGGTACAACCCATACACCTCTGACGTACATTTCACCTAGCTGAGGGCAGCATCTGGCACACAATAATACGCACCCCTCAGGGGAAACCCAACCACAGGCACATCTTGGCTCACGCTCTTAAGACTCACTAAGCCTGAGCTACCAGTCTCAGAATAATCATACTGAAAATGACAACTTTCTCAGTGTCAAAGATTACTTCCCTTGAGGCTTTCCAGTTCCTCCTTCTCAGACCATTTTACTTCCTTCATACGCATGTCTTCTTTCTCATGTACCTCTCCCCTTCCTCTTTTTTTTCAGCTCAGTTGTTTCCTTTATTCTCTCCAGTCTTTCTCTCCTTCTCTCCCCTTGCACTTAACCCTTCAATAAAGAAAAGAGAACCTAGGTGTTCATAAAAGACACGTGTTTCGGACTTGATTCATGGATGTCTCTCAAAATTCATGCTGACATATAAACAGAGCAATGTCTAGAGAAATAAAGCTGTTACAAATTGCAAGGAAAGATTAACTATTCTTTGAGGATCTTTCTCAGAGAACCACCATGTGGTAACTTTTTTACCAGTGAGTTAGGTCACCAATGAATACAAAACATCCTAATCTCTGTGATTAAATCCCACAACTTCTTGCAATTATTCCCGAGAGTAAACAGTGATCAATTTGAACAAAGGTGGGTAAACAAGATGGTTTAGAGTTTGTTTTGCACATATGTAAAAGGGTTCTCTTACCATTAATCTTCTCCATGTGTTCTGTGAACTATTTTTTTTATTTGGGAATTTTCTCAGATCAGTTTTGTGTGAAGAAAGAAATCAGACATATTTTACTGCCTAGCTATCCTTTGAGTCCAAATAAATAGTCCCATTAGGTGACATCACCCTTACTAACCTTTAAGTAATTCCACCTACACAACGCTCCTTCAGCAGTACTTACAATGAAATAGAACATTAAAAAAAAAAAGAAATCAGAAAATGTTTCCAGTTAGATTGAGTCATCTGTACTTGTGAACATCTCACGAACTATTTTGCAGCTCTGAGTTGAAACGAAACATATTAACCTGCAGAAGTGTAAAACTCTGCACAAGCACTTAAATCTCTTCATATAGATCCACCCTTGCCCCCATAAAACCATCCTACATGACTGCGGTAATATTACGACTACCTCATACGTAAACCAAACAAGTAATGATGGCCGTGACCTCCTTACACAGACAAATTATGGTAAAAGACAGATCACATTTTTGAAAAGTGAATTACCTGGGTACTGACCTATATGTGCAATATTCAAAATGAAGATAAATATTCCACACTGGTTTCTCACACCATAGCTGCTGGTTGTTGGCATCTCCATTTTTGCTGCCTGGGATCTATCTGCCGGTTATTGTCAAACTATTCACGTGCACCAGAAGAGGTGCACCTGCTCACTAAAACTGAGGTAGAAAGAATTTATCCTTCTTTTGTCATTGCCTCAGCAGAAGGTATCTGTAGAAAACCCTTAAAAACTCTTCCACTGCTGTAGTCACTGCTTTTTTGGCAATCCCTATTTTTATACCCCTTGATAAAGATACTATTCGTTAAATGAAGTCTAAATGAGACTTCAGTATTTTTCCACTCTTAAAACAGAGTGCAAACAAGAATGGATATGTTCCAACATAAAAATATGAACATTTCTGTTCCTGCTCTTATGTTGGTATCCTACACAAGAAATAAATCTAAAGCAAAATCCCAAAATGAAGAAACTTTCCTTACTGCAAGGAAATGAAAATGCAGATGCTTTTCTTGAATTCTCTAGTGGTTTGGGTTTTGTTTTTTTGGGGTTTTTTTTTTGTTTGTTTGTTTTTTACACAAGATGACATATGCTAGCTGTAGTGTCCTAGAACACTAGGAGAGAAAAATAGTGGGTAAGTAATCAGTAGTTTCTTCATTCAAGAAACATTAGTGTGTTGAAAAAAAGCAACTTTCAAAATGAAGGAAAAAAAAATATTTTCATGAGATTGTCTCTCATCGTTTGTCTGTTCTGTATTTTGGTTTTTTTCACCTCAACATATTTTAATACTTTTTGCACAGCTCTCATAACACAGTATCTTTTGTCATTGATAACCTGCCAGGACGTGCTAGTGATGCTTTTGCTGTATCACTGGCTTGCTAAGGAGAACACAACAACGACAGATACTCAGGACTACAATTCCACTACTGGGCTGTGCTGAGTTCTTTTCAATTCTCCAGTTTTTGCTTATCTAACTAGCCGTCAGTTTGCAGGACATCTATACATCTCTCATTTCTGGAAAATCTTAGGGCCCAGATTTACAGAGACAGTTAAACTCCTAGAGATAGAGATGGGGTGTTAGGTTTGGGAGTTTTTTTGCAATGTCCTCATTATCTAAATGAATATGTATTTGCACCTTTAGGCACTTCAGTCTGTTCCTATCCAGCTCTAAATATTTTCTGGAATAACAACTTGAACACATAGCTGTTGCTCTTAAATAATTCTTAATCAGTCCAATCTCAACTGAAACACATCTCGTGCATACCATGCTCTTCCTGTCAATGACTTGGAAAGTATTTAGCCATTATCTGTTCAGGTTTGCATCTAAGGCTAGTACATTTCCACAGTTTCTCAAGACATCCTAAGGACAGGTTGTTGTTTCTTCAAATGCTTATAAAGGTATGTTTACACTTCAAGTCAAGCCCAAGTTTGAAGTTGTTCTCCTGGTCAAACCTGCTCACTGTCTTTGTTGCTTTTACGCAAACATACGTTCAGGTACATACTGAGGACAAGAAGTCTCAGGAACTCCCTGAAGTGGAGCCTAAACACTGACAGCAAGGTAATACAGGTGACCTTTCTGTTCCTGGTGATGTGGGTAAATCTGACACATCCAGGACCGAGCAGACTCATCTTCTTCTATTCTAAGCTCCTCCTAAGCACAGCCTGAACATTTTGAGTCCAAGCTACTAGTTTGTATTGTTGCATTAAGAGCCCACAGTGTGGAATCACATAGGCTACAGAAGTCACCATGATTAACTTCCTCTAAGCATGCTCTTAATCTCCTAACACATTAACTTAAGTAAGTGGAACACCAAATGAGGGCAAAGGTCCTTCACCATTTTCACCAGAGTTTTAAAATTATACTGGACAAAGTTCAAGCAAAAGAGATCACGCTTAGACAGACAAGAGGACTTCCACACAGAAAATCATCTTGCTAAAACTAAATCCATGGCAAAGCCTCCTTATAGGTAAACTAGCTTAAGTCCTCCATCCACACACACCTATTGAAAAGGGAGCAGAACTTGCCCCTTCTCCTATTTTAAATCAGGCTCTTTAAATCCAACTTGTAAATAGCCCTTGCATCAGCCATCCTTGTTAGCTGTTGGGCACAAAGGTAAAACACAAAAAGTGAAGGATCGGTGTTCTTTTGTGATGCTTGTTTATACTTACCCTGCTAGACATGAAAACAAGCACCAGCAGTGCTGGACACTTCGGCTACTGACAGCTGTGTGAGGTGTACCAAGCATCTGCATAGTCAGGGAAGAGCACATATATATATATATATAGACAGAAACACCAAGTACATGTTTATTAACCCACTCTCACTCATCCTAGCATGAAATTCAATAAACAGAGCTTGAGGCAATCCTGCAAATTTAACGTGTTGAAAGGCAAAGGGGAAAAAAAAAATAATCCAAGAACATTTATGGAGAATAAGCAAAATCAGGCATGTGCCCACTCTGCAGGGGTAGCCAGATGCCTAATGGCAATTCCTGCATACTCTTTCATCTAAATAGACTGCAGGAAAGGAAAAGATTAAAACAATTGTACTTAATCTCCCTTATTTCAGAAACATATGTGCACGTGGTGTGGGACAAGGTGCAAAATATTAATAATAAAGCTCAGACTGCTTGTGTTCATAAGATGTTAAAAAATAATAATAAAAAAACCTCACAACAAAACAAGCAAACAAAACCGCCCAGTCTTTTCATCTGCCCCTTTGATGAATGTCTTTGGCACTATTCTCCAGGTAAGGATAAATACCTATTTCCTAAGACATTTATTTAGGGATTTAAGACTCCCAATTGAGCCCTGCCCTGGGACTGGTTCCCCTGCTTCACTTTTTTTTTTTTTTTTTTTACAAGACAGACAGAAAGATAGAAGAAACCAACTGCCTTATTCTGATTTTAGTCTCCACCCTCTCTCATTTATCCCATTTTTTAAAATCTCACAGGTTTCCTCTTACAAATCCTTTCCTTATTATAGGGCTTCAGTTCAGAGCTGTCATCCCAGCAAAGTTCAGCACATTTCAGGAAGACACTCATTTTAGACAAGATGGGTTAATTAGGAGGCTGCATGTTTACAGCACTATTCATTTATTTCAAGAACATCCAGTACATAGAGAGTTTTCTCCTGGAGGGAGAAAGTCTGCAGAAGAGTACCCAGATAATGCAGCACTTTTTGGCTGTTCAGAAAGGCTTAAGGCCAGTTACTGCTCTATTACTTCCATACAGCTACCATTTTCAATAGGAACACACACATAAACTCACAACAGAATTTAACCCTTCACTCTTCCACTGGCAGATTCTCTCCAGGTTTGTCTCACTGATACTAGTCAGAGTCCTAGAGGTAATGTTCCTGCTGCTAAATTTATTTGTTAAACTTTTCAGTGACTGCGTGAGCAGAATCCACATAATTCCAGGAAAAGAAACAAGTGCCTTCTGAAACTCATCAAAAATTGCTCATCTGTTCGTCAGTGTGAATCATTACTACAGCAGGGTTTCCCAAAAACCATCATAGGAGCAGAAAAAAACCAAAACCACAAACAAAAAACCCCCCAAAAATGGAAGCAAACTTCTCCTAATCTCATTGGTTTTTAAGCAGGAAAATTAAGTAAGTAGTCCCAGATTTTGTAAGTGTATAAAAGCCAAAACCACATCTAGATCTCTGTTTCTTGAGCTTATAATCACATTATCACAACTTGACAAGCACAGTAAGTATGTTATATTAGATTTCTACAGAGTTATTCAAATGGTCTGTAAATTACCTGTACCTTTGCACCAGGCTGAACTTCAGAAAGGCTGAAAAGAGTAAGTATGGCCATTGCGAGGCTAGCAATATCCCTTGGTGCTACACCAAAGGTAAAAGATACAATAATTGGCAGTAGGACTTTTTTTTCCCTCCACACAGTATCAGTGCTGTACGAGCAGCATACACTGAGAACAGTTGTTAGGCTAGACTAAGTAAAGAGTGGGTACCCGTGGTATTCTTTGGATTAATAGTACTCTTTCCTCTTTTCCTATAACTGAAATAAAGTGATGATTTGATTCCCTTGGCTGCACATACCCCAAAGCCATTAAAAACTCAGAAAGAACATTTAGGAAAATTGCAAACTCTGTCATAGGAAATGCTCACCGGAGAGAAATCCATGTGGCACAAATGGAGTCCTGGAATTTCAGAAGAGTGCATTCTGCAACCCACAGATAAAGAGGGATAAAAGCTGCCAACTTTACTGTCTGACCACTGGAACAAGAAGGGAAGTAAATACAACTGGAAATCATTATGCCTTGTGATTTTATTTTTAGTCTCTCTTTGTTTGCTGAGTGCCTTTGGCATAAATCTTACAGTTTAGGGATGGAACAAGTCTTAATAGGCCCTCTAATACATCCTTCTACAGTTTCTTAATCGACCCCTGTGGAGCATTCACCGGTACGCTGGCCTGTCTGTGTTTATGTTTCACAGAGTTTCCACCAGCTTCTTTGAAAACCATGCTACATCTAATACATAAATTATTCCACCTGGAAAAGGCTGGGTTGCAAGCTGTCTGCCCTTCTTATTTGTTCTGTTCTCTTTTTTCCAGCCTGTTCCTCCTGAGAGGGGAGATTGAGATACTGGGAATTCCCAGTATGAAAAGAGTTTGGACATGCCAACCACCTAGGCCTTTCTCTTTGTAACACTGGCTGCTATTCAGATCTAATGCTTCCCACCTCTGGGATTGTCCCATTTAAAATGTCCATGCTGATTCCTCCTGTATGTCTTCATCTGGTACTTGAACCCTCTAGAGAATGATCCTGGGCAAGACCAGCTGCTGCTTAGCCAAGTTAGGTACATTACACATTTTCAATCTTTCCTTGCAAGCAATCATGCCAGTGCCTCTAATCACGTATGTTGCAGTGTGCTGAATTTCCTCTGATTCTCCTGTACCCAAGCATCAGGAGCTTACAGAAAACAGTAAATGAAAATGCATCATAATCTTATGCAGGTTTTTGAACCACACTTGGACAAACTATGGAACAGGGAAATATGCAATTTAAATTCCAAGTGGCCAATTACCCCAGCAGTTGCATTCAAAGTCCTCATAATTCCACGCAACACGCTTATCTGAATCCAAACTACCCTTTCAGAGAGGAGCTGGGGATGGATATGAGTGAAGCAACAGAATGCCTTAGGCTCGGGGTATTTTTTTTACTAGCGAAAAGCAGGGGCAACAGCTCCTTGATGTTAAAGAAATGGATATCTGTAAGTTCTGATACATCAACAGACCTCAGCTGTTGCAGCACCATCAGCAGTGCTGGTGCTGCAAAAAAAAAAAAAAAAAAAAAAAAAAAAAAAAAAAAAAAAAAAAAAAAAACAACACAGGATTTNGCAAATCACATCGAGTTTTACAAACTAGATGAGAACCTTTGAGCTGGACTTTTAAATGAAATGGAAGGTAATTCAGATATGAAGATCTCCAGGTATGTTCATCCTATGGGAAAAAAAAAGCTGCAAACCAGCTACCTTTTCTTCTTAAAGGGATGCTTCCAGTAAGTCTTAGATAGAACACAAGATGGGAGGAAGCCTCCAACAGTATTTCAATAAGCCAGCGTGGACACAGCAAAACCATGGCTCATTCTCTAAAGGTCACAGCTCAGAAGAAAATGACTGAATCTCCTCCCACCAGCAAACCCTATCTCCAGCCTCTTTTTTAGATCTCACTCGAACACAAACAACAACAGTGGTATGATGTCACTGAATTACTAAGAATGAAAGAGCATGTTATCTACTGTATGATGAAAGGCACATATATACACTGAGAATGCTTTCCTTACCTCAAGATCGACAATAATTTTTAAAAACTTGCTTAAATTGAACATAAAAGAAAAGGAATCTTGTACCTGTGAGAATTTACATGCTGTCCCCAGGAAATTCTCAGCTCAAATAATGTCACTGCAGTTCAGAGACACCAATAATAAAAAACAACCCAGAACCCGGCATATAAATCATGTTGCAAATAACAGCTTTCTTGCCAAAAGATGGCTCTTAATTTTCTGTTCTCACACTTGTGAGTGTCCTCACTTTTCCCAACAAGAAAGCACTAAACCAAAATGGGTGTCAGAGTGTTCCCTGTGAGGAACCACACCCCAAAACCTTGGTGATTTCCAACTGGCGTACATACAGGATAATAGCGTCAAACCAGGTCTCACAGCCACATCCTCAGTGAATACAAACTAACACTTCAACTGACTGCTGTGACTGAGAATCAGCCTCTTTGACAGTAAATTACTTTCTATTATGCCTTACAGGGCTCCGCCACAGAGCTCCCCTAAAGCCCTGGTTAATATGGGACTTTATTTTCGCTACCTGTGGAAAAAGCTTATCAGCATGAAGCACAGTAAGCGTACGAATGGACAACAACCACTTAGTACTTATTATTCAACAGCACGACAAGGAACACCAGGTTTACATAGCTCTGGCTGGAATTGCTTTACCACCAGAGAAGGGATCAAAGAGATAAGCTAGACTGAAACTAATCTGACAGTACTATTACCAGTGTCATGTTCCGTTCGTTGGCTGCATAAGCAGGTGAACTTCGCAGTTAACACCAATTCCAGTCTATTTTGAGTTAGTCTTATCCCAGACCTATTATGTTCAAAAATATTCTGATATTACAGCATTTTTTCCAAATGACTGTAATGCCATTTATTGCATTTTTTTTGGAAAAGAGAAAAGGAACGTGAGCTTTGTGCATGGGCTGCTAAACTGTTGCAGTAATTCTGGGACTCTGCTCAACAGAAACATCCCCTATCCACTCAAAGATAGCCAAGATACAAATGGAAAACCAACTCACCTCAACAATTCTCTCAGAGAGCTACAATGTCTCCAACATACACATCCACGAGATCTTCGACACAGTCTTCTTAACATAATCTTTGTCAGTCTCTTACCTCTTCCTTTGTTCCCTGTCAACAAGATTTCCCCCATAAAAAGATTTACAGTCCTCTGGGTACTTTACACTCCTTTGAAGGCAAAATGATACTCAGGCCCAGGAAGGAGTTGCTGATATTGCAGCACAGCAAGCAGAGAAGGCACTTCTTGTAGCCTCTCTGTTCTCTGGGTATTCCCAAGGGGAAGATAACTATCAAGGACTGTAACACCTCTTCTATGGAGAGCTTTTTCCTGCATGGTGGTCCTCC
Organism: Baryphthengus martii; assembly: GCA_013396935.1. NCBI lineage: Eukaryota > Metazoa > Chordata > Aves > Coraciiformes > Momotidae > Baryphthengus > Baryphthengus martii. Next base: position 9,853 of record VWZK01011960.1, read on the forward strand.
CTTTGGGAAAGCTTTCTGTCTATGCTGTAGATCAGCTACACCAGGAGTTGCAGTGGCTCCATGGCTCTGTGAAAGTCCATAGGGACCTCCCCAGACTTGGGAAGGTGAAAGGGGAACCTCCCTCAAGTCATTCTGTGGGTGAGCAGGCACAAACCACAAGGGCTGTGATTCATACAAACACACCTTGTCCAGGGAAACCAAAGGCTGCTCCTTACCACCCAGCTGTTTCCCTGTATCCTCCCTTCTCCCTCTACATCAGATGGCAACAGACTTCGATCAAGGATTTGAGTGCCTAAGATGATACAGTAGTGCTTTCTGATTTGTTGCTTTCCATTTCCCACTGTTTTCCCAGCACTATTTTCATCTATGCTCTTCTCGGTACTTACCTTGCACCCTTTCTTCTCCCTGTTTATGGGACAGCCTGATTACAGCAAATTAGCAGCTTTTCAAAGAATTTATTATTTGGATCGCATAGACGATGGCAGAACGATTTTAAGAGCAGAAAAGATATTTTATATTGTTTTATGAATTTTCCAGAGGTTTTACTATTTTACAGGGAAGAGGGTAGCGAACAAGTGATTTTTTATTAGTGGTGACTCTCACACTAAAAATCTACCCTACGTTATTCAGTGGGGCCTGTCCAACATGACTTGGAGAAGTGGAGAGACAGTTCGAAGGACTTCAGCATCTTACCGTGGCCTCTGAGGCCATGCCAGACCCACAGACCTGATGACTGATGTGGTGGTTCAGTATTCAAGGATCAGGCACCTGGATTCCCTCTTCAGCCCTGTCAGCTACAGACTTTTATTTCTGAATTTTCACACACACCTCCAAGCTTTCCCTGTGTTTTCCTTCACTTCATACCACTGCTGAACGACATTCTAAGTTCCTCTATGTTTAACCAGAGGTCCATGCGAGCAGCTTTCTCCCGGAGCTTTCTCCTCCGCATAACAACTAAAAGTCTTTTCAATTCGGCATTGCTCTGAAGCCTCTTCACCCTTCAAAAAGGCTAAATATTTTTGTTTGCCAAAGGCTCTGTGAGTCACAGAGAACATGACTCCTGTGGTATAAACAAAGTTCAAGACTGAGGTTACACAGTCTATAAGAGGAAAGCTCTCAGGCAGTGGAAACAATAGTAGGTCCAGATGCCAGACCTCCCTCAGCAGACGCTGTCCCAAAACTCCTGTGGCCAAATCCAGGTCACATTTCAGCCTCCTAATCTGAAGACAACACGGTTCAATTTATAGGCAATATTTCTGGCTATACAGCTCTTCTCTCAGAAGTAAATGCAAACTAATGAGTTAGTTTATTAGCTACGAAGTGAATCATGAGAGTAATTTTTGCTTTATTGCATATTACTATGGGTTCAAGGCACACCATGGCTGCATGAGTTGTTCTTGGGAGGCAGTGGAAGTCAACGGGGAACATCAGCATGACTATCAAGGGAGGTATTGTCTTTTTGTTACATAAATACATACGATAAGATCACACCAGCTGTTTACTGTCAGGATCACTTACAGCATGGGGCCCTTACTGCAGCAGTTACGAGATGCTGTTGTGTGTAAGAAATTTCAAGACAAAAAATGCAATAGTATATTTTACCACTAGAATTACCAAAACATACTTTTTCTTCCTATTTTCCCAACGGAGTTTCCTCAACATCAACAGGAAAATATGAGCTCAAGTACTGGTTATGGCAATTGGATTGGTGATGATGCCTTGTGTGTATTTTAGTGAAAAAGTTTTCTACGGACGTATTTTAATCTTGCAGCCCACAGATTATGCTTACTTAGGCATATACCAAAATGAAATAGAAGAGATCAGCTGAACTGTTAAACTCTTTCCCAGAGTAAAAGAGTTTAACTTTCTCAGTAAAAGAGTTTAAACTGGTTCCTCAATGATATAATTTTAACATATTTTGGGGAGAAATGTCAGTGAGAGGCTTTCAGAGAAAGCTTTAAAGGCAAATGAGCATCACATCACTGCTGAATCGTAGTGTGAATTACATATGGGAAAAAAAATTATGAATGAGAATTTTTCAGAAAGAGGAGATCTCACTCTGTCCTCCACAATGTAAGGCCACAAAAGGGCCCCAAAGAGCCCCCATCCCTGTTGTAAAATACAACCTCTTACACCAGCAGCATGGATGAAACTGTTTAAACAGCTTTATTCTAAACACCCCCTTGTATCTTGTACAGACATGGCTGGAGCAGTGACAGGGCAGTTATGGCCAAAGTCCTTTCTGTAAATTGTAGGAGCTATGATAATTTTGGTCCCTGGGCAGGTCTATAGGTCTGCCAGAGCAGATGGGATCTGAAAGGCACCAATTATATCTTTCTCTAGATTAACATGTGATTTCTTTGCGGCATCTCTTGTAGACACAGCAGATCTGTTTCCCTCTGGCCAGTTTGCTACAGGGCAAAGCTCTGCCACTTACTTTTGCTCTGGTTTTACTATAGAGCAGGACTGGCAGCTTGGTAGATTGTTTGGAGTTTTGGTGTTGGTGTTTCTCCCACCTATATCTTAAGGGTAAAGCCAGACAAGAGTCAACTTTTCTCTGAACTGAAACCATGGGCTAATCGCATTACAGGCTTTCCCCTTCCAACACGCCTCTCTGCTCCTCTCCTCTCACTAACATACTTGTGCACTGTTTAACTATTTATTAAATAGCATTAATTACATTAAGATAGTATCTCTCACATTCATTATATGTTGAAAAAATGCTGTTATGGCCCTTTGATGTAACAAAGAAGTTATTTTTTCCACTTGTTGCCATGCCAAGCAGTAAGACGTTGCCATAGTCATATAAAAGAATCAAAGTGTTGAAAGAAAATGTGCAGATAACTGATGAGTCCCAAATGCAGCTTAACTTCACTTTTTCTGATGTTTGCCTCACCTGCTCTTAAAAGCCTCCAATAACAGAATCTCCATAACCTTTGCAAATGATCTCTTCCAGCAATTCACTTGTTAAAAGTTTTTTTTTCTCAACAGCTATCCTTAATTTCTTATACTACAACTGAAGCCCATTTTCTCCTATACCTGGACTGGACTACGCGAGCTAAAAAATACTCCTTTTCACTTCACAGTAGCATGTATGAAAAGTTACTTTGCCCTCATCCTTCTTGCCACAGTCAGCAAGACTCTTCCACGTTTGAATATATAGTGTCCATTTCCAAAGACATGACTGAATTAGTTCCTCTACATCTTTTGTTGGTAAAGATAGCTTTGGAATGTTGTAATTTTCAGTCATTTAGTTTCCAAAATAAAAGTAAAAAAGACACAGTTTTTAGACTTGCTCTGTCTGTTAGATTTGGTATCTTTCTATCCCAATGACTTAAGCACAGTTATGTTACTGCTTGACTTCGATTAACTATCAGGTAGAAGTAACTCTACAACGTGAAAAAAGCAAGTTTTTAGAGCTCCACAGCATGAACATACCAATACTAGATCAATCTCTAGCTTAGTAATAGTCCAGGATTCTTCAGAAAATAGTAAGTTCAATCTTTCAGTATTCATAAATAATGCTTCCTACCATCTCCAGCTGGCTGGAGACTCAATCCCATCCTGGAAAATACTGATTTGGCTTTGTCTCTTCTTATCTATACTCCAGCACAGTGATCTGGCATGAAGCCATAGCCCTTGAGAAACTCCAGCTAAGAGAACGCCCCATGACTCTCCAGCAACACGGCTGCCAGGAGCGCATCGAATCTCCAAGGCTCTGCCTTGGGGAGCTGTGCCAAGTTCAATGTTTCCACCATTATCTTCGAAGCGGTCTACAGCCTGGACTGTACACTTGGGAAATTTTAAATGAAAGATGGAGAAAAGCAAAAAGTATGGGATAACTGGGCACGCTTGTATGTTGTGCATTCAATAGGCTGAAGTGATCTTGAAGAGAAAAAGCCCCAAAACTTCTCTGCTTTATCTGTAAGAGATGTTTAAAAATTTTAAAGGTGTTGGTTTCCTATCTATACATAACACTTCAAGTCCCTTGCAATTTTACTCTAATTGAACGTAGAACAGTAGAATCAACTCATTTTGATATACTAGAGTCACATTTTTTTGAACCTGAAATAAAAGAAAGGTTGCTTCTGAAGAGTTTCAATAAAGCTTAAAATAAACTATTTCAAAACAATTAGCATCTTAAAATATTTAGGTAATATGTTAGTGCAGGTCGAAGGAGGTGATTCTCCCCCTCTACTCCACTCTCGTGAGACCCCACCTGGAGTACTATGTCCAGTTCTGGAGTCCCTATTACAAGAAAGATGTGGACATGCTGGAACGTGTCCAGAGAAGGGCCACGAGGATGATCAGAGGGCTGGAGCACCTCTCCTATGAAGATGGGATGAGAGAGTTGGCGTTACTCAGTCTGGAGAAGAGGCGGCTCCCAGGAGACCTTATTGTGGCCTTCCAGGATCTGAAGGGGGCCTACGAGAAATCTGGGTAGTGATAGGACTAGGGGGAACGGATCCAAATTAGAGGAAGGCAGGTTTAGATTAGACGTTAGGAAGAAGTTCTTCGCCATGAGAGTGGTGAGACACTGGAACAGGTCCAATCCCTGGAAGTTTTTAAGGCCAGGTTAGATGGGGCTCTGGACAACCTGACCTAATGAGAGGTGTCCCTGCCCATGGCAGGGAGGTTGGAACTAGATGATTCTTACGGTCCTTTCCAACCCTGACAATTTGATGATTCTATGATTAGGAAAACAAAACACAAAAAACCCCAAAACCAAACAAGTTTACTTTGGGCATTAAATCATGTTTACCTGCTCTGGCTGATAAACAAAGGGGTAGCTCTCACACAGTCAGGAGCGAGCACACAAAGTGAAAGTTTTTGCCCAAGGAATTTCTACCACTGACTTCACTGAAGCTGCAACTTCACCCATCTCATTTACTTCTTGACTGCAGCGATTTTCCTGGCTTATGTCAGGGCAACATCATCTTGTTCTGAGTATGTCCTGCACTTTATTGACTGGAAAACAACACAAATATACTGTTTATCCTAACAGCAGCTTTTCAATTAACTAAAATAGATTTTCACTCTTCCCCACTTAGATTAATCAGTGACTTTTGGATACAATCACTTGCTCCGCATGTTTCCATCAGTCTAGCAAATATATTTCTGATCTCCTCTGCTCCTCTACGTTGCCATATACAACTTCAATCCATGAGAGCAGTAGCGGGGGTAATTGTGCATCCTCACCATCCCACGGTAATCATCATAAACATCCCTGCACTCCTCCTTCTCTGGGTGGCTATTGTATGCTTTCTTCTTGCGGTAACTAACATACCATCATGTTTTGATGCACAAATTAGACAAGTGAGCACCTAGATATTAAGTTTTAAAATAGTATGCCTTTTAACAAAGCACAGTTATTGATTGTTTCATTTTTAAGTGATGTTTTAAACTTGTACTTCTGAATTTCTCCCTCTGTTATGGAAAAAAAAGACAAGTGCAAAGTAAGAGAAAACTTTTATTTCACCTATTTTTTCCCTGCAGAAAACTCCCGCTTTGCTGCTGGAATCCTCCATGAGCAAGTGCTTCCAACAAAACAACCTGCCTAACAAGGTGATCTGAGTGAAGAATACTGGAAACTAACAACATTCTGGGTTTTGGTTTTTTTTTGGACAAAGACTACAACAAAATTGCAATCTCATGATGAGGCACATTCCAAAGGGGTCTGCTAAGCTTGGGCATGCCTCAAAAGGGACTCTGATGCCTCTTGGAAAATATTCTGGTTTAGAACAATTACAGTTCTACTGTATTTTTCCTAGGCTTCTCTTCTCTTTCCTCTACGCCACGAAAAATCCCAAGGTTTTACTTAAATGAAACCATCTGCTTCTGTGGCTTAAAGAATACCTGAAGTTATAATGCTTGGATTCTGAAAAAGCTAATCAATCCTACAGTTGGTAGTTGCACTAAAAAAACAGAATTTGGGCTCTCTCATAGTCAGCAAGACCCAAAAGTAGATGCTGTTCAGGGCCCATGAAGTAACTTTCAGTCTATCATAAGCACTTACACTTCCCAGGCAGCACATGGAATTTATGGTTGGCAGCATTTGTTTGACAAATAAAAGCCCAACAAAAACAAACAGTTAAAACACTCAACATTGTGTCTTTTCTAGGTCTATTGGGAACAGGAAAGAAAATGCTCCTAGTACCTCCTCTTCCTCCCTGGCAATTCTTTTGTGGATCACGTGCTACTACCAAAGTTTGGTGAAACAACTTCACATTTCACTCTTTGGGTTCATTATTCCAATGCGAAGTCAACCACCCTCTGGCTCTTGTGTTCTCTCTAGAGGTCCACGTAGAAAAGAGCTGATCATCGCCCACTATATAAGGCTACAGATGAAAGGAGGGTTTAGTTAGCTAGTTAGTTATTAAAAAGTTGCTTTTGCAGCTTGTCTTTTTCATAGACAGAAATAAAACTAGAGTATGGCAACCAATTATAACTGTCCATCAGCATGCAAAGCTCTTCACAACAGACCAAAACTCCTGTTCCTAGGATTGCCAGCTTGCCTACTGGAATGGAAAAACATAGTGGCAGAGGCAAGATTAGCACAAGCAAACATCTACTGCACAGGGACATTTTTAATTATATGTTTTGTTAAATCATTTCTATTAAAAAGGCTTAGTGAAATGCTTATAAATTACACTTTATATGACTAAAAATGTCCCTTTTCTTTATGAGCTTGAGGAGCAAAATAGGGCACAACAGATGATTATGTTTCTGCCTTCACAGGAACATGTTGTCTTGGAACTGTAAGACCTCAGATGATCAACTTTCTTGTATCCTAAATGAAATATGTTTGTAAAGAGCCTTCTTTCTCCACATCACAGCTATTAGAGTTTGTAACCAGATGGACTAAAGCTTGCTTGATAAACTCTTTATTACGCATCCCCTGGCCAAGCTTTTCTCAAGATGAGCCTGCACTTCAGCGACTGCAGTACCGTGATGTTGCTAACTTTGCGGTAATTAGCGCAGGACCTCGCTACCGCAGCCATGGCAGAGTGAGCCACAGGTCTAAAAGCCAAGTTGAATTAACCTATGTAGTGTTCCACACCGCCGCAAACAGCATTCTCTTACCTTGCTACGGATATTCTGAATACATCTACACTACTCCCAATTTATTAGTATAACTTAGACATATTTTCGACTAGCCTTAATTATTGCCAATCACGTACTCTTTAAAGAAGACTGAAGAACATACAGTCTATAATTTAATTACATACCCAGGGAGGTCATGCAGAATGCAAGCACTTCTTTTACAGAGCTGCAAAGGGAAATCTCAGTTAATAATTTAATGGTGGGCTTTTTTCACACTTTTCCATATATATAAAGACCTTTTTTGATCCAGTGTAGAAGAATGGAGCTACAAGATGTGACCCATGTATCTCTCGACATGTCTTCTCTAACAGCTTTCAAGTGCTGGCAAGGAGATGTAAGCTCATCTCCTCACTCCCTCAGACAATGTTATGTTATCACAGCAGGAAGCAGATGGGAGCTCTAGTGAATTTCTTAGGGGGCAGTGCAGGAAAATGCAGCTCCTGAGCAAACTCTTTAGCATAACAACATGTGGCATTCATGCCCGAGTCTGCTGTCAGCAAGGTTGGGATCTAACTGGAGAGTTAAGCTAGGCTTTGATTGCTTCTGTAGGTTCTTAAAATTCCGTGCTTTGGCAGCCAACATCCAAGTCAAGCTAGGAAAGCTCAGAAGGAAAGAGTCTCCCACTTGTTTGCTCTCATGCTCTCTGGGTAAGCTCTTACAAAATTGTGCTTCTAAATGAAAGTGATTTGCAAGGCTGCGGGACTCGGCAGACTCATTTGAAACAATTCACAGTGAAAAACCAGGCAAATGTTAATTGAAACGTTCAGAAACAAGATTAAGGCAAGGGGAACCAATTGGCTGAATCTCGAGTTTTTGCAGCTGCTAGTAAATAGTCCAATTCAAAAGATCTTGGAAAAAGATGTTTTAAGCAAACCCAAAGGACCATGCCAGTCATCAAGCAACCTCTCAAAATGCAACCATTATCTGGTTAGATCATCATTCTTTTTATGAGAAAAATAAATCTATAAAGTTAAAATAATCAAATTAAGAACATATCACATTTTAGGAGGAGGGATGGAAGCAGCATTCTTTATTTTCATGAAAATGTCATTGATTTCAATGCTCTGCATAAAACTTGAAACATCTTTAGAGAACTACAGATTGTAACCATATCTGAAGGGCCAGACCCCAACCCAACACTCTTTCTCCTCTGCCCAATTCTGTGTCCTAGCACAGGGGCAGAGTTTTCCTGCAACAGAGGGATCCTCAGGCAGTATAAAAATAACAAAGCTCCTACCTAAGAACAGGTGCACTTTTCACAGGCAGTGGTTGGAGATGTAGAACAGTTAGAACATGCAGTATTTGAGGGCAGAGCACAGGGCACTGCTCTAGCTAATGTGAAAAAAACCCTACTCTTTGTGTACTTTAAAATATGCCAAGAATTGATGCAATCTCCATGCTGTTCCAGGAAGAGGTGAACAGAAAGACACCTCCTCTCTGTACGACACTGGCTCCTAGTACTGTGCTTCATAAGCCAATGGATTTGGCTTCAAGCCTATAGGGGAAATTCCAGCCACAAATGTAGGAGTGTCCTGACGTGTCTGATTCTCTGCTAAAACTGGGAAAGTATCAATTTAACAGGTACTGTCACCTAAGGCGGACTTGTCATTTTCAGTGAAAGGGATCTCAAAGCTTTTGCAAAGCCTCCAACAATGCTTCCTGTGGTGATGCTTTCTTCAATAAGCGACAAAGTCTCAAAAGCTCAACTGATCCTCAAAATAGAAAATAGAACCACTTATAAAATGAAGTCTTTTCCCATAAGCGAGCTAATTCAAATGAAATGACAGGATCTTAAAATATTTCTTCAAGACTTTTAACTTTTTGTATTATACAGCCTATAGAAATCTCCTCTTGTGTGAAGAGATGAGACTTATGCTTTTGTCTGTGATGCCTTTGATGGTGGCATTCAAAGCCATGTTCTAAAGATCAATAGCAAGGATTAATAAGGATATCACAGTCTGATATCTTTTTGTGAGGAAAGGGAAATCTAGACTCAAATGGTATTTCTGCCACTATTTAACAAAGGAACCTTGCCAGCATTGGTTTCTGTGTACCCCGAGCACAGATGGCACTCCTACTTTAAGGCTGAGGACAGAACACAATCCTTCAAAAAATAACCTCTCCAGAAACATTATGCATTCCCCAGGTTCTTTTCCTCTCCCAACACAGTCACAGGTTGGAGTGGCTTTCAAAACAGAGTGCTCTTAAAACACACTGATGTCTTGTTTACAGGTTTAGCCTGACTAAAGGCTCTCATCCATGGTGATCACTGGTACTCTCTGGTACAGGGACAACCACAAAAAAGCACCCTTTCCTTCTGTCTACACACACGCACGCAAGAGATGCAACCACAAAACCCTTGGGATAAAAGACAAAGTCTGCTGTGGAAACCGCTTGTCCAAAGGGCGAAAGGCCAGTAAGCCTTCCTTACAACTTGTCAGTCTCTTCATAGAGGGAACAGAAGAGATTCTGGGCAAGAGAATTGCCGAGAATGAGGATTTCACCCAAATGTCAGTAAGGAACTTGGATAGGTATTAGTGCTGTTTAATCTGCATTTGCCTCTAGAATTTCGCCATGGGAAAAGGCAAAAAATATTGATACACTGGTAAATTGCTGCACAGTGCAACACTTCTAGAAGGGCCGAATTTTTTATTAGTTGAACACATCTGCAATCACCAAATGAAGACGGTGCCAGCAACTGACAATGCAAATGTACGTCTTCGAAACAAAAGCATCTATACGCAATAATGCTAGGTTAGGTAGCTCCGCTGTGCCCTTGCGAAGGTGAGCACAGGCAGATGGAGGACTGCAAAATACATGTCCCCAGACTGCTGAAACCTTAGCTGCCTCGATCTACAAGTATAGACCAGACACCAGTAGTTCGTCAAACTGTACAGACACACCCACCCACACAGTTAACATGTGAAAATCACCTATTCGTTTGCATAAAATACCATATATCAGACAGGTTTCTCAATGTCTGTTTTGGGTTTTATTTGGTTTGTTGTTCTGGGGTTTTTTTGTCTGCTGTCACTGGGTGAGCTGATCCTCTTGGGACTGCCGTCCCGCAGAACTAAGCACCTTCTTTTCGAGGGCTGTAACAAAGTTCACCAAGAGCCTCACTTCCCATCTACCATGGCTCTTATTGTGTTCATGTAGCCATACCACAATCTGTAGTGCCTGTCACCACCCGAGACAAAGTTGTACATGGGTCACACAAGAGGGCAGAAACAGCAAAACACAACCGGAGCAGGGAGCAGAGAACAGAGCAGCAAAAAGCCACAGAGTGTTACATGATTTACATAAGGAAGTAAGAAAGCTGCAGCTCCTGTCCCCACTTCCCAGCCCTCACCAGTACTTCTGCTGCTCCCTGCAGCAGCATAGCCTGAGTCAAGCTGTGATGGTCTCTGGTCCCCAGGAAGACAGCCAGCACTAGAACAGGAAATGTGGCCCTGGGAAAATCCTATAGGGAATAAAAAACCCCCCTGCACTTCTGATAAGAGCTGGCTAGAAAAGAGACTGAATTATGAACAAAGTCACCATGAATATTCTTTGTAAGTAAGCAGGATTACATGCAAGGAAATGCATGACTTCGAACATAAATTTTTCTTCTTACCACAGATTGCTGTGGATTTTGACAAACTGCCTAGTTCAAAATGGTTAGATCATCTCTCTTTTTATTACAGGAATTTTCTATGCTTCTTGAACTATAGATCTACATTTTCACAGGTTCGAACTTCCCAGAAAATAACCTGCTTCAACTAATTCACACACAATTTCTGCTTCACCAACATGCCACCCTGCACTCTCACCTCACTCCACAATGCAATCTTAACGATACCAATCATTTTCCAAGAGCAGAAGCAGCTATTTATGGCACATAAGCTCTTGTGCAGACCCATCTGTACTATACCCTACCTACCAACTGGATGGTGACAAACGTAAACATTGGAAAGAAATAAGATAGCTGGCAAAGTCGTAAGCAATAGTTTGAGAAATAGCCTTTTCATTTGCATGCATCTGACCTCACTGGTATTCACAACTGATTAACATCAGCTGCCATGGTCAACACTTAATTCACACAGAAAGCTGCTGCGAGTTTCACTTCATTAATATTGATGTCTGAGCTCGGCAGCTACAGCGGATTACTATTAATAATTACAGCCAGCGGTTTGCACAGAGTATGCCTGTCTAATGCTGGCAGGCAGGAGATGAATCTTCAATAACAATTCACAAGCTGTCCCCCTCTGCAGCTACACAATAAGCCACTTTACCTCATTGCTCTCTTGCACTACCGCCGCTCACACCTGTCCCACCAGAGGTGCAATGTGTTTTCACATGTGAAACTCAGGCTTCTTTCACACTTCTGGGTAGAAGGTTGCAGCAGACTAATATTTCTTCTTTGATGAAAAATGCCAGGGGAGGTGAGAAAAGCTAGATGGTAGCAGTAAAGGTCAAGACTGTAAAATATGCAGGTGCAATACATTTTATTACTCTAGGCTTCTGGTTCAGAAAGACACCCAGAAGTCCAGCTCCTCTCAAATGTCTAAGGAGCGAAAAATAACTTTGCATCTGTATTTACAGGTGCAGATACTGATGTTTTATGTAGTACACAAAGCTCTTAACTTCCTCCTTCAACAGTGAGTAGGGTTGTACATTTAGCTTTATATGCATGCTGATGGTGGTAGGCTGGATTGAATCCACAGTCCTTGGTACCTTTCAAGGTCAACTCAACATGCATCATGAAGCACCTCCAATCTACCACCACATACAGCTCCCATGAGCAACCCAGCCCTGGGAGACTAATAAAGAAATGAAGCAACAGTGAAGGCAAGAGTGGGTTTTGTACCAAATCAGACCTCACAGTTTTCAGCTATCATTACTTGGTTCAGGCCAGACCAGCAGCATCCCATGCAGCGCTCCAGAGCTCACTAGTGGAAAAAAGTGAACCAGCTCCCTCCATACCCATACCACAAAACACCAGCAACTGCACTTCTAGGCACCTGGCAAACTGCCTGGGGCAGCTTTGCTTGACTATTTCTCATGTAGCTGACTCGATAATTTCTAAATAACTACATCTTAGTGTGCAGGATTATTGGCTATTTTCAGCATCTTCTTGTTTTATTTTGGCTTGCTTTCTCCTTCAAAACTAGGCAACCCAGAGATGCTGACTGGAATGGTCTAGCAGAAACAAAAAGGAGGAAACTAGAGCCTCCAGCACCAAGGTGTCTGGGAGAATGAAATCCCTAGGAAACCTTACATATCTACAGGTTATTACTTCTCTCTTGCCATGCTCATACCATCTCCCAGATGCAGAAAATCTTGAGCCACAGGCTCATAACATAATAAGCTTCCACTTGTTTTTAATATATTTTCTCATATTAACTTTAGCCAAAATTAAGACCTCTTCCCCTTAGCATCACATTGTCCTCCTTCAATATTAAATGTATTGAACTGAGTTTAACCATTTTCCAGTGAAAAAGTGTCTTCTTTTTCTAATAAAGAAGTTCAGACTATCTTTGTTACTTCAGTTTCCAAGAAACACTACAGAGGTTGAGCAAGTTAGTATCATCTCACCTGGTTTCTAAAGCTTCAAATCAGAAAAGTCACTGTATTTGAAAGTGCTTGACTTTTTAGAAGATTACTATTTTCCGCCCGAGCTTGCAGTGCCACAATCACCACTTTGTTATGTGTATACAAGCCCAAATCAAAGAACACTTCAGCCTCTTCAAGATTCTGCAGTTTTAAAATTGCTTTTAGGATGTGACTTGTTGCTTCTGTCATCAAAATCTTCAAGATGCACCAGATCATGGGAATTCTTGAAAATTAAAAAGAAGCATTGAAAATTGCTACTTCAACATTTTTGCTCTCTTCTTTTATATATAGGAGTTCCTCTTTGTTCCAATCCTGTTAAAAAAACATGTAAAAGAAGAAAACAAGAGTGGATTTTTACAGAAACGCTCTTTGAATTTTGTTGAGAAATGAAATCCTAATAGTAGGGCCATTTTTATCAAATCCTGTGTTTCTATAAGAAGGAAAAAAAGAAATTAAAAAGCTTGACCAGATCTCCTATAATTTGGTCTATTGCCGTGTTCCCAGAATTTCACAGTAATACCCCAATACACTTTTTTTTTTTCTTTCTTTCTCCTTGTCATATACTTTTTAGATACGGAAACAGCCTTTTCAACTCATGTGTAGTGGCATGAGATAATACACAAGCACACACAAACAAAATAATCAAGTTAGCATTCTTTAGTCTAGAAAGCTTGATAGATCATCATTAAAGTTCATTAAATATAAGGCATAAATTATTTAGAATGAATTAGACATTCTTCTAGATAGAGCACTAAGGAAGGAGGCTCCTTATGGCCATAATGGTTAAAAGTGGTAGCAATTAGAAACCAAAAACTGTTGTCTATAGGAAATTAACTTTTTGAAATTATTTTTCTCCTGAATCTGAAAGAAAAAAAATATTTTCTCATGAAATCTAAATTGACCTCCTATGGGCCTTTCAGAAAGTGCTGCTTTGATCAAATTTAGAAGTTTTTCCTATTTTTCTTATTTTATAGTACAATCCAAAATACTTTGTAAATAAAAGATGAATGTTTATGCAAACAAGGCACGTTTTATTGATATTTAGTTTTCAACTTCTTTACATGCAATTGCACTGAAAATGGCATGTCCCCATACAAAACCCACATCTGAGTGGGTTTCCAATAGGAAAATGTCTTTTCAGTTAGTTTCAGTTCCTTTCATGACACCCATCTTGGATGACAAGGAAAGTAATTTACTGCAAGTCTGAAAAAGCGGAGGCTGAATTCTGTCTTCTTGGCTCTTTCATCTCTGTTTGTTCACAGGAGGAGAGCTGCTTCAGAATCACTGTGTTTTTAAACAGAAGTCGGAATTAACTCTTCTTCCACCATATCACAAATAATGAAATTTGATTTCCTATCACCCTTTGTCTTGTGTTTGGATTCTCTCATGTCTAAAGAGCTGAAAACTGACTGGAGACTTTCCTGCTATTTCCCTGTTGGTACCATGTAAACTCTCTGGCATCCCATAGAGAATGGGAAATGTTGCGGCTTTTCCCCTCAGTAGAAATAGTAATTAAGCCTCTTTCCTGTATTTACTCTTCTCTTTCCCTAAAACATCTAAGAAACTTGGGTCTTTTGGACTTCTAGTGTTCTATTATATTTGGCTGCAAGTGCTCTGACACTATTAGGTGGGCACAGAGATGCAGATGCATGGTGTGGCCACAAAAGCATCATTCTCTTAAGGACACAAGATAAAAAGAAAATTGCAATAGCTGCCTGGATGTGTGATCATTGGAAAAATCCTCACACTCTTTTGCAGCTCTATTCCGGCAAAGAACTGTGTATGTTATGAGATAATTAGCAATCTGATGAGCAATTCACATATGAAAAGTGTTACATAAATCCCAGTATCATTATAGCTAAGAACAGGGTGATAATTACAGCTTAAATTGCCTGAATACTTTCACTCCTAGTTTGGGGGATTATTATTGTTTCCCCAAACACTCACAACTCTACTTCTTAGTCCAATCTTACTCTCTTTGCTTCAGTGAGATCACTGATGCAACGTATTTCCCCCCTGCTCTCTGCCTGGAGCTGGTGTTCTGAAGACTCAAAGGAATTCAGCTGCTCTTAAGAGGAGTTTGCTGTGGTGGGTGCAGCAGAGAGCAATACACTTGGATTAAAGACGACCTTTCACCGGTAACAAAAAATGAGAGCAGAGCAAATACAGCAATTGTAAAACGTAACCAGCATCCTATTCTTCCAAAAGAATCCACAATCTTCCAGCCTTTTTTTCAGAGGACAGCGTATTCGTCAATACAACAACAACAACAAAAGTAATTTGCATTACAACCATAACAGGAAATGACATAATCTTAAAATACAAATCAGGAATATATCTATTATGCAAATCAACTTTTTATGAGCTGCAATAATGAGGAAAAAGCAAATTAGTACTATTTCAAACTACCTTTTAATTCTTTCTGCATTTTCTTAGTGTCAAAGCAGAACTAAAAATCTCTCTGATTGCCACATACAGCCCCACGGTCGGTATATGCATGCATTATTTAAAGACACCACATAGTTCCTACATACACACCATTTAACCTCAGAGAGGCGACTCGATTCTGGTCTCACTCTTGTGTAAATCGGGAATTAAGCTAACCAAATAACGCGTAACCAGGCTCAGCAAAAAGGCAGGCCTGAGGACAAAGTGGTATAAGAAGGGACAACAGCGTCACATTTAGGATTACTTCAGGGTAATGGGGCTTGTAAGAGGGGCGCTGGCCCTCCCTCAAGCAGACACAATTAGTCAGTCAGATCTATTCTGAGTCCTTGTGAAGCCCCTGGCTGGTTTCTGAGTTTCATTGCAAAATCGTGCTGGGGCACTAAGGCTGGCCAACAGATAAGATTTTCTTCAGCATAGAAAGAAAATGATACTTTGTAAGATCTCATCTACAAAGCTCAGTTCAACTGTAAATGTCAATGAAATATATCGCATTTACATTTGCGGATAGACTAAATAGCATACGAAGTGCTGAGGAACACTGGTGGTTTGATACTCAGCTTTCAAGCCAGCTTTAGAGATCTCAAGGAAATAATGTATATGATTAACTCATTCTTACAATCTAAACAGAGGTAGTCAGAGAAGGACTGACAACAGCATTTCAGTCCTCTTTTATGAAAAGATGAAGCACGCACAGAGCTGGTATCCCACACTTTCATCTACTCTACTTATACACAAAAAAGAAGAAAACAAAAATCTTACTCAGCCCTGATTCTGCAAACATCTGACCAGAAGCAAAGTGTGTCAGCTGTCTTCCCCAAAGCAACGTGCAACATAATACTTGTGTAAGTACTGACACAAATGCAAGGATCCTTTGGTGCTTCACAAACTTCTAAAATACCAACAGAAAAACTTGCTCAAGTCAACTACTTTATAAGAAAAAAAAAGTATAGAAGTATTTCAGCTCCATCATGCTGTGTGTGATGTCTGCATGTGGGTATTTCAGCCTCACAACACACTATTTGGCCAAAGGCTCCAGAGAGGGAGTTAGTTACCCGCTGCCTAAAAAGCCATGCTTTCTCTATTGTGGGTAGAGCAAAGGAGGAGATCATTTTCAGAGAATTTTCAGAACTTTCATAACAACTTTCCAAGGTCATGATTATTATTATTCTACTGCTACGTTTTATCTTTTTCAGATCAGAAAATTTCTACCCGTGTTATATTACACAGTGATGTGTCAACTTGAAGCTTAAACTCTAGCACCAGGGACAGATAAATTAACACTGGTGCTGTTCATTTTAAGTGTCTTAAGTGGTTTACAAGGTTTAATATAGAGAAGATTGTGAAAATACTAGGGTTAAACACCCAAGGGACACTGAGGAAGAACTAAGAACTGTGACCTTTTTGATGTCTGACTTTGCAGACACAATTGTTTCACTGGTTTTCTTTCTCTTTCACGCCTTTGGTTTTTTGGTGGGTTGTGCTTTGGTTTTTTTGTCTGCTTCTGTCTGAAATTCTAATTAAGACAAGCTTCCCAAATGCTCCTGCATGAAGCTCACAGGAGAGCCTCTTGAGAGCTCCTCAGACATATCACAGCAATAGCTTTACACGTAGCATGAAAGCAGGTTTATAAAACATCCTGCAGCTAACTACAGCTATTCAAGAGTCCTTTATAGATGTGATGACCACCAGTAACCTTGTATTCTATTGCTTGGTATCGATGCTCTTCTCAGAGCTGACAGGAAGTATTGTTGAATAATTCTGAGCAAGTCAGTTTTACTTCTCTCTTTTCCTGTATTATTCTGAGTTTTGCCCATGTGTCTCAGCTCAGCCCCTGAGCCTTGCTGCCCTTCACAAGCAGATTTCTACTAGCTTTTTTCATAGCTCACTTATTGTTAAAAAAGTTTAAAAGTTCTCAGGATTTTACCTCCTTAACATATCTGAAAGCAATACAGTTAGCCTAGAAGAGCCAAAGAAAACAGTGAAGTTGTGGATTAAATATTCAAACCAATTGCATTCTTGTCTTGTTTTCCTGGGTGCCTTTAGCTTCCTTTTTATAACCAGAGAAGGTTCTTTCTGAGCAGTGCCTACACTGAAAACTCCCCGGCCCCCGGGGAAGTGCAGTCATCTGCTACAATAGTCACTGAGCAAGTAAAGCTCCTCAGGGTTGCCCTCTCCACCCCACGGTCACCTTGCTAACCAGGAACCTGTCCTACATATTCTCCCATTTATGGCAAATGGTAGGAAGTCAGATTTGCAGACTTGATGACCTCCAGAGATGACACCACCAATGGACTGAGCCTGAAATTTCATTGTAAAAACAATAATGAAGCTCCTAGCAAACTTAAGGGATATGAACAGACACACATACAGAGCATCTGGAGCAAATCCAATAAGTATCACCTCAAAAACTGGAGCTTTTGCTATCTGAAACAGGAAATTAAAATGCCAATAAGGATATGAGACAACACCAAATAGAAGCCACCAGAGCAACTCTCAATAGATTTATTTCTCACTGATAATTTTGATGGGGATGATCTAATGGTCATTTTGGTGCATTTATTAGAAAGCGGATTCCTCACGGTGCTAAGCAACTTTGGCTTTTACGTATTATACCTAGCACTTTTCTCTAGCTATGCTTCACTAAAATTCACTTAGAAGTGAGCACAATTTAAAATGCATTACTGCTCAGAACAAGAGTGTTTAGCATTCCTGTCTTTTAAAGATGCAAATTTATACTTGTCCGCAATTTATGGGTCACCTCTCCCAGCTTGGCAATGACCAACAAGAAAGAGATAAAGTGAGGAAATTTAACTGGCTACTCATTCAGTATAAATACTTTGCAAAGCTGCATCTTCACAGTTTCCTTTCTTTGGGTAAATAATTTGAAATAGTGTAAGCAATGATAGTGGATGACTGGAAATAGAATCTCTCAAAGTCCAGGACGACCATAAGATACTGCAAGCCATGACGTATTTTCTTTTAAATCCTCTTCATCTATTTTCAGACATTTCCGTTTGTGCTGGCTTAACAGCAGCTTACTAAAAAGCACGGAGATATATACAACATCTGTGCAAGTAATAACAGCTACCACACAGGCTAAAATATCGGTACTTGTCGTATACCTACACGTAAACCAAAAATAGCAACATGCACATTACCCTAAGCCAAGATTTTACACAGATGTGCCTCTGATCTACGGACATTTGTGAGGTTTCAAATTAAATCACACACGCTCACACTTAAAAGCTGAAGAACAAGAGGGTGGAAATTTCTAGTTACAGTATAGTGGGTTACAATGCAACAACAGATACTCTTCTCAAAATATAGCTCCCCATAGAAACATTCGGATTCATGAGGCAAGAATTGTGTCTTAACAATTCCTGATATAGCTAAGGATTTATCCCAGGAAAGATTGATATTGAGAAATGTTAGACCATACTTGATGAGCCTTGATTTCTGTTCTATTTTGCATTTTCTAGAGTGCTGTATCCCTTTTACTGAACTCCTGTAGGTGGTAGTGTTGGTATAATACGTTACATGAAATTACTGAGGCCTCCTGGGACACTGCCCAACCCTCTGGAAGGCTTCATTCCTTAAGGCATGTTGGCTTACTGCCAGGTTATACTTCAGCTTAAGGATGGTACTCATTCTTAGGGTCTATAAACAAATGATTCAATTACATTAAATATCCGTATTTCCTCAAGAAATAGTAACACCTGTTGTGTCAGAACAGGTAAGGAGAGGAATACAAGCAGAGTCTATAACTAAGATTGCCCCTGTTGTTCCTGTTAGGCTTGAAGTTTAGATTACTTTTCTTAAAATGGCGAACAAATAATATTGCTGCTTTTTCTCCCTCTGCACTTTCCCTTTGGCTAAACAAAGGCCCACAAGAAGTTGCGTAATCTAGTTTTGCTACATCTTTCTGTCAAACAGTGAAAATAAATAAATAAATCAAAGATTTTTAACTTGAGAAAAATGCTTTTTGTTGAAAACTAGAAAAACAAAAAAATAAGGCTTTACTCAAAAGTAGCTGAACTTGGTTTTGATGGAAAAGGTAACTGTCAAATTGACAACTTTGTTCTTTGCTCAGATAACTCCAGTTACTGAATATAGAGTCAAACACACAGAAAATGCCTTTTTGTAGAAATGCAAAGTCTCTGTTTTTACTTAAAAGTGCTTTGTAATAATTATGACTATGCCAAATAGAAGTAAACTCCAAGTCCGAGTCATGGAAATAGTAAGGAATGTTCTGTCAGGGGACAGGAAACAACTGATGATGCAAACAACTGCCATACAGGTGGAAAAGGGCTTTAGGAACTCCTTATCTCCTTGGCAAGAGGAGTTCCAACAAGAAAACCTTTCTGATAATAAAATAATCTCAAAAAGCCCCCATGAAACTTTAACTGGGTTGATCAGGAACACTTGCAAGACGAAAAAATGAAAACAAGTCTGAGGAAGCATTTAGAAAGCAGCATTTCAGGAGAGTCTACATCAGCACCTCCAGCTGAGGGGCAGCCCCAGTGCAAGGACCTGAGTTCAGCTCAGCGCAGTTCTCCTGGTTGCTCTTGTCACACCTGATGGCTCTCTAGGGCAGCAGCACTAAAGAAAATGCCATTTCAGGACCATTCCAGATTTGGCTGTTATTGGTGAGCCCAGAAAGAGCAACAGAGCGCTCCATCTCTCTTTCTTTACCTGAATTATATCTGTAGTCTCTCCTGCTTTCTCTTAGCAGCACAAGTAGTAGTGGGTGCTGCATCTTGGCAATGACTTGGTCCAGTTAAAGCTGTGTTTTAATTTAGCAGGAAAATTCATTTTAGTTGCCCCCCCCCCTTTTTTTTCTCCTCTTTTAGGCAAATTCAACTGAACTGTTAAATGTCAAATATGGTAAAAATGAAGCAATTCCACTGAGCAGCAGAATGAATCAAAAGTCTTAGTTGCACAAGAGTGGGCTGGCAAGTCTCTGTTAAAACACTCACGTGGTAAATTTAGAGCTGCTCTTTCACCCTACTAATCAAATCAGCTGTTTGACATCACAATTTTTGTACCAGAATAGTCCAAGAAGAAGGAACTGCCCTCAGATACATTTTCATGAGATCTGGAGATTCACAGGACAAAAATGAAGACACGGCTGAATAACTACAGGAAGCAGCAAATCATTATTTTAGGGAGCATTAAGCAACCGCTAGATTCCCAAAACTCTGCTTCACGCAAAAAAGGACTGCAGAGCCTTTCCCTGTAGCTCGTCTATGGTTTTGAAAAATCTAGTTCTTGCACGTTATCCAACAGAGTAAAGCTCAGAGGATGCAAATCTGGAAGGAAAGTAAACTTACATGTTAAAATTAGGAACATCTCTCTGCCCGTCCACCCCTCCAAATAAAGTTCAGTAATGAGGTTTTTTTGCAACTTTTAGATGCGTATCAGGAGCAAGCCTGGCGCTCTCCTTGCTTAGAAGTGTCACATTTCTCATGTGAAATATGTGGTTATGGCATATAAAGCTTTGTCTTCATTAATCAATAGTTTAGCTCTGAGGGATGGTAATTCAAAATAATCTTTCTGACAGAGGGGTTTCTTATTGAGTATAAAATAATTCAGTCCAGTGCTCAAAGATCTGACACAGACATCACAACTGGTACTTATTAGCTGAGCCATCTGAGCCATGGGGTCTTAACTACCCTTTTGCATTACTGGCAGAACTCCACTCCCAGAAGCAGAAAAGAGCAGCAGAAGAAACGTTATCCTGTGCTTATCCTGAATGTTATTGATACAGCAAGTTTCACAAGCCCTAAGGTCAAATCTACAAAATGGAGTCTCCTGAGGTGAATTGCTACTAAGGAAATACTGCAGTCTTCACTGGAAAAGCAAGACTTAGATTGCCATTCTTTGAGATCCACTGTAATGACTTCCCTTCACCCTAGATTGATATGCTGCCTAGGAAAGATTATGACACACATGGTTGTCACTGTTAGTAGTGAACTGCTGGATCTCCAAGATTTTCTGGGAAGCTTTACCCTATCCATTACAAGTAAAGCATTCAGCAATTCCTCTTTCATAACCCTATTCTAAAGAGACAAATTAAATGAGAGTTCACATATAAGCCAAACGAATCACTTGAAATCTGAACTAAAGAAGATCATGCTTCTATCATCAAAGCTGTTAGGCATTTACCATTGTCCTTCTGTCTCATTAAGTTTTTTCTGTCTTAAAAAGCATAAGACCATGTGAAATTCTAAGAATAGCAGAACAATGGGAAAATAATATCCACAGATATACTCATGCATTCCCAGCTGTAATTTTTTCTGGCCTTCTGTATTCCCCTCTCGGTATTTTTTCCAGGAACTCGAAGATGAGTGGTTACTACTCATGGAAACGTGGAGCTTCTGTTATTTGCAAAAATACTCACAGACTGTGCAGAAAGGAGCTGTGCCTAAGGAAGGCAATATGCTAATAATTTAAAAACATATTAAGTGTACATCAAGGTAAGGAAAAGGCTCAATCTAGTGTTTTGTTAGGAAATAAAACTACAGAGTGGATGACCACAAGATTTATTGAACAAACAATCCATCCTTATCGACTTGCAGGTACAATAAACAAATTGCTTCTTACAAATTGAGTGGATACCTATTAGTAAGATCACTTACTGAGAATTAAGTTGGGATGGGGGCTGGGTGCAGAAAGGCAATACTAAAAAACACAGCATAAGCACTGCTGCCTAGGTAGAAAATGCTTCCAGCAGGCAATTTTCATACCAATTGCTCAGTTGCTAAACAAGTGGCGCACGCTACATACATATTCATTTAGCCACAAACACGGTGCATGACAAATATAATCAAGTTTAGGAAAGGGAGAACGCAAGACTTGAAAGAATTAAGGGAACTAGTAAAGGAAAGCAAATCATTTCATCTTTGGTCTGTTGGTTTGAATCCAATCGATATTAGTAGACATGAAGTTGCAACCTTACAGTGTCTGACTGTGAAGTGGCCCACATGAAACAAATTGGTAGGCTTTCTCCTGTCCTACTAAATGCAAGACTCAAACTCTTCCTCTCCTCCTCTTTTGCACATCTGTGCACACCCTTCTCAAAAAAGGAGGTAAGATTGGCAATCATAACAAAGACAGATCAAAGCTTGTGGCTGCCTCTACATCACTGACTTCTGAGCTCTTAGACATCATGAATGTAAGAAAGGCAGGTGGCACAGAAAAATCATAGAATCATAGAATGTTAGGGGTTGGAAGGGACCTCTAGAGATCATCTAGTCCAACCCCCCTGCCAGAGCAGGATCACCTAGGGCAGGCCACACAGGAACGCATCCAGGCAGGCTTGGAAAATCTCCAGAGAAGGAGACTTCACAACCACTGTCAACCACTGTGTATTTTCCTCAAGGATGTTATCTATTTCTTACTACAGAATTTCCTTGCCTGGCCTGACCATCACTTTCCTTTCACTACAGTATTACTGTCATGCTTTGAATGCTAATGGCTGGCCAGTTTCTGATTAAAGATTCAAAATCATAATAATCTCTCAATTTCAGAAGCACTAAGGCTAAAAAGCTGAACTACAGAAAGATGTCACGCTCTCCCCATGCATAAAAATGGAAAAAAGTTATAATGTCTTACATTAGAAAGATATAGAACTTGCCCAACAAAAAGAATCCTAAATTTTTGCACTGAAGTGTTGAAATGGACTTTTTTATTTTTCCCCTCAAGCAAGTAAAGTGTTAACTGGCTACAGTCATTACGAGTTTTGTGAACATATTCGTCGGGCTTGGATCCAGTTTTGACATAGCTATAAATCATTAAAAAATATTGGTGCCAAATTCTAAAGACAGACAACATGTATAAATTTTATTTGCTGCAATAATTATTGAAGATTACTTGATTTAAATGGCAGCTATAACTGAAAATCTGCAGGTTCTATGTTAAAGAAACGTGCCAAGTGGAGTCTGAGTTTGCCTTCATGTGCTGTGAGCCAGGAAAGCTCTACATGAGCACCAGTTATGACCCAGTTTTGATGACCTTCAAGCACTAAAGAGCAGAGCACACTTAGTGCTACCAAGCTCTCGTTATTTCAGCCTTAACTAATACTTTGTCAGAGGCAGTAAACTA
Organism: Baryphthengus martii; assembly: GCA_013396935.1. Classification (NCBI taxonomy): domain Eukaryota; kingdom Metazoa; phylum Chordata; class Aves; order Coraciiformes; family Momotidae; genus Baryphthengus; species Baryphthengus martii. The sequence goes on from VWZK01011960.1 coordinate 33,103, forward strand.
CAGTTTCAATACAACTCAGTATTTCATGACACTTTGGAACAAATTTCCAAGATCTGTTTTCAAAGAGAAAAGACAGAGATCTAGAATTAGCAATGATCACTTGCAAAATCAAGTCTCACAGTTTCCTAACAAAATAAAACAATAGGAATGATAAATTGCACCTATATTCCGCCTAGTCCCACCTGTTTGCAAAGTAGGCCAGGAAGAAAACAGAAATGAACCTCACTCTTTCACTACCAGTTGAATTGACTTCATTGAACCGAATACAAAGTTATTTTTTCTTGCTTTATCTTCCATCAGCACCCTCCTTTCTGTGGAGGAAAAGACCCAAAAAAACAATTGGTGTACCTGAAAAATATACATGTGTGAGCAGCTACCAAAGAGCAACCATACAGTCTCGATAATTTGGAAAGCAATTCAGCCCCAAAGTGTCTGGATTAGATTCCATCAATTGCTGTTTGATAGAGAGAATCACCTAGCTGAAGAGCAACAGTTGCTGTGGCAGAGGCACAGGTACTTCAGAGAGTTTTGATTTTATGTGGTTTTATTTTGGTCTGTTTTGTTGGGGTTTTTTTTCCAGGGAAACGGTTTAAGTCCTCCTCCTCCAGATGCATAAGCTCCCAGTGAGATTCAGAGCTGCCAGAAATGTAACAGCTCAGAGTCCATCTCAACTCCAAGTTCTGTTGCTCAAGCTGAGCTCAGGCCCCAGCACCAACAACTTCTTCCCCTCTCGTCCTTCTTCCTAGAGAAGGAATACAGACACAGACTGCCAGCTAAAGTGCTGATCGCAAAATTATTTAGTCTATAACACCAATATTTGACCAGCTTATGGAAACCAAGTTAGTACAGGCCCTTTCTGGGAGGCCCTCATAATCCATTTTTGAAGTGGCATACAACTGATGGCGCCTGAAGCTAAGATGCAAACAGAAGTTACATTGATTAAAGACAGTCTTCCAAGTGCTCTCAAGCACCAGTAGTCTCTATGAACTCATTTAGCTATGCCACTAGCACTTTCATATTGGTAGTGTTTGGCCTTGTTTACGGAGAGCTATCACTTCTAAGGCAACAGCTGAATTCAACAGCTTGTAAGGCCTCCCTCCCACGGACATCACATTGTGAAGGTGCGGAGGACTTGGAGGTGAGGAAGCAGGAAGAAGCTGCCAATACCAGTGTGTGAAGGCTGTTGGGAGAATTAAAACTTTACACACAGACTACACACAACAGTCTGTCACTGCTCCCTTTCTCCCTTACAGTACATTTCTGCTCATAGAGGGCTGTGAAAGCAGCATATAGCATCAAGATATAAATACGTTTAAATGATGATTCATTATCCAACATCACAGGAAATATTTAGTCTAATTCTATAGATTCTAGTGCTTTGAAATGAGCCACCAGAGGCTGTGAAGCTATAAAGAATCCATGTGCCAAGCCATTTGAGTTTGCGTTCAGTTTTTTTTCCTCCTTCCTTTTATTTTCTTGAGTGCCTTGCAGAAAGTGGCTGAAGCAGTGTAAAGCTTCACCAACTGAGTAAGACTGAAAGCCTGTGTGCAAAAGGGGGAGATGAGCTGCAAAGGCATCAGATTCACATCTGGAGCTGGAACACGCTAATCTGGAGATGGCAGGCTTGGTGGGGAACACCAATAAGCCCGACTGTCCCCTTGCCATCACAGTGAGTGAGGAGACATTTTCTATTAAGTGAAAAGAAGAAGAGCTCAAAAACAGTCTCAGCACTTTTAATATATGAAACAACATTGACATACTCTGGGTTGAATACTGGACTAAAAATTATTTCAGCTTATCTTCCAAAAATGCAGTGAGTGAAGTAGGAGGATGGGAAAGTCACTGCCAGTACAGTTCTGCTGGAAGAGCTGAGGAACTTCCTGAGTACTTTTGTCTAAAACAACCAAGAGGCTTTCCAGGAAGTTCTGAGTAATCATCTGACCTTGCACGTAGCTCAACAGCTACAGAGGGAAGAAACTATCCTAAGATGGAGAGACAGAGACTTAAACAAACAAGAAAATGCATCAGCCTGCTTGAGGAAATGAAGAAAGAACAGACTGCAACGTGTCCTAGGAATTTTAACAAAGAGCAACTAATTCAGTGAGACTTGTGAGAGAACTCCAAAAAATGAACAAAATTCAGGAGTTTGTAAAGACAGCCTACTGACTCCCCACAGGAGATTTCTTCTGGTGTGTAATACCTGGACCTCCAGAGTCCAAAGTTTTCCCAGTCTTCATGGGGACCTCTTACTGCTTTCTCCACTTTCTGTCTTTGGAGATGATGGGGGTATATATATTTTCTACAAGACACCACTGTGTCTCTAAGCACCATAACATAGAAGAATTAAAAGGCCCTGTAACCTACATGATCTGGACAGGGATCTCATCCACACCCACAGACTCCTAATAGCAATACTACTCTGTGAGCAGTTTTTCCACCCAAACCAAATTAACCAGAAATAACAACGTTATGACCTTTCTAGTCAGGAAATTCAGGTTTTTTATGCTTTGGGTTCTCCTGCACTAGGGGAGGTTTCAAAGTGACTGAAAGAAAGACAGAAAATAAAACAAAAAGGAGATGAGCAGATCCAGAGAAAACGAGCTTTCTCGTATCTATGAATGAACACTAGGGGAATTTTGACAGCTACTATCTAATTTAGTTATGAGTACAATGTGGATTTTTCTGCTTATTTTATGTATAGGCATATACATAAATACATACAACCAAGTGTCTATTCATGTACTACAGCTGCCTCCTCAGCTCTGGCTGCATAAATACCTCTAAGCACTCAAGGAAACAGAATTAAAGTCCTGGAAATTCAAAGGGGGCCACAGACACAGACACATCCATTACAGGTTTTTGCTGTTGCTCTATTATTACGTAAATCATAACGACAAGATTACACATTAGCAATAGTTTTAGGGTCACAGATACCACAGCATCTAGCCTGTCCTGAAGCCATCTCTACCATTCCCCTCTTGGCTATCAATATTTCCACATAGACACCGTGGTAGAAACCTTAACTGATGCTGTATACAGACTGCAGCTCACTGGGTTGCCCTGCAAAAGATTTGTCATGCTTTAAGCTAATTTTGCCACGTGTGCAAAAAAACAAAGAGCACGCACCCTGTTTCTGAGATAACCTTCTTTAACCTCTCATATCAGTATTTCAGTGGTTTCTCTCACCCAACTCAACCCTCTGAAGGATCAGAACAAGAGATGAAAGAAAAAAGTGGATTACTAAGAGGAATTTAAATAGTAGTGTTCTGGCCTTGCTAGAAGTAAGTATTTGTGTTTGAGTAGATATCTAAAAATACGTATTTTGGTAAACACCACCACTGATTATTTTTTTTTTGTCTGCAGATTTTTTTTCAAGACAAACTGATGCTGAAGTGTACATTGTCCCTTGTTCTAGAATGCCAGCAAACACTGTTTTTGGGTGGACTGTAGGGTTTGTTTATTTTCAGACTTCTAAAGCTAAGCTTGCAAACAGATGCATAGATGTCCACCCCATCCCCCTTCTTTCCTGCAGAAGAAAAAACAAACAACCAAGGTTGATGATTTCTTTAGAGCAAACACCAAAACACTCAAGACAATAGAAGTTTTATTTCAGACTCCTAACCACGGTCAAGCTTACAATCTGCAAAACATTCGGTCTTGATGTGCTCAGGAGGAGGAAAGGACAGCTGTGTGTCAGCATCAATCTCCTGTGAAAACACAAACCTAATTCTGTGCCCTTTGATCTGGTGGTGATAAACAGTAGAATGACTCAAGACACCACTTTTTTCCACTACAGCTTAAAAAAAAAAAAAAAGGAAGAAGCAGAAACCAGTTACAACCTGCATGAATACTAACACCTCAACAGATGTGAGCATTTGCTAAATGTAGCACTGGTCTGGCCTTTCTGTCCCTTCCGTTTCTGCAGTTGTATTGGAGCTTATGTTCATACAAATCTCCTCCTCCTGCACAAGGCAGATTTCTAGTTGCAGGAGTTATCCCAGGTGAAATAAACTTCAGAATAAAAGGTATGCCTGATTTTGATCTTACAAATGCTGGTATAATGTAAGAGAGTAATCAAGTCCAGTGATGTTGCTCCAGTGCAAAATCAGAGTCTGACGGGGTATCTTTCTCATGACTTTTATGTCCTCTGGCTTATGCCACTGATTTGACAAACTGGCAGCTAGCCAGGCACTCAAGACAATGCTTAAAGTTTCAAGCAAAGGAACAGGAATTTAAAGGTTTTTTTAAGTAATCTGAACAGATATAATTAATTTTTAATACATTTCTGTATAATACATTCACTGATGATACTGCAAATTGGAGAGATCCTACTGAAACTGGAAAACAATGACTAAGATAATTACTTTCTTCCTGTCCAACTCAGGACTTGGGGTACCAATACTTGTGATACCACAATTAGAACACATTATGATCCACCAACAGCTAATAGCTTCTGTGAAGCATGCAAGGAAGAGGAGCTCATGGTATTGGCAGTCTCTGAAGAACCAGTTCATCAAAGCTTCTGGTAGCATAAACAACACCTTGAATTTTATCTGGAAAATTCATCATTCAAGGATCAAAAAGGATCCTTGGGATCCTCACTGCTTAGGAAACTAAATAATTGTGCTTTCCCCTCTCGCCCCCTTTGGTAGACACACGGATTTTATCTGTCAACTAAGGTGACCAACCCTATAACCCAGCAGCTGACCTCCAGCCGGCAGGCAAACTTGAAGGCAAATATTACGAACTGGGCCTGCAGTTTTGTCATTCTGATTTACTGTGTTCGTAGAGAATGTGAATAATACACACAACATTGTTTTTTCCTCCTCTCAAATGTATTTTGTGGTTTTCAGGTTAGATGTATGTCTGCAACATATGCCATTTTCAACATCTAGTGTGGCCTTTTCACTGCTATTGCTTTAGATGTCATTTCTATCAGAACTACGAAAAAGGTTGTGAATAGTGTAGAAATAACACAGGTTGGTAGAGAGTTCCCCATAGCCCAATGAAAAAATCCATCATTAAGTAAAAAGCTGCTAAAGACTGTGCAAGACAAAGTTTAATATCAATTTTTCTAAAAAAAAAAAAAAAAAAAAAAAAAAAAAAAAAAAAAAAAAAAAAAAAAAAAAAAAAAAAAAAAAAAAAAAAAAAAAANTTTAACAAACATTTTTACCAGAGCATGAGTGGCAAACACAGCCTGCAGCAATAACGAATACGCTCAAAGTACATTTAGGAAGGAATGGCCAAGGTTTATTTGTATTTGGCTTCTTCTCAGATCCTTTTTCACTACGCACGTCAAGTTAGGGCCAGATTTAGTAGGACAGTATGAGAATTTTGTATAACGAGTGAGTACCCTGCAGATTACTCGTTCACATAAATGAGTCCTACCCCAATGAAAATGAATCCTGACAACTGTGCTGTATGCACTGAAAAAAGGCTCTGGGACAAAGCTCTGTTAAGAAAAATAGGACACCTGGTAACACAAGTGTAAGCAATGACTAAGCTGACAAAATCTGAGTACATACTGGAAGAGCTGGAGCCTGCAAACTAATACTATATCTCAGGGACCTCTCCATCCTATACTGGCCACTTACACAGGGTCAGCTCCTGAAAAATGTTTTCTGATTGAGATTTACCCTGAAAAATCAGAAAAGCACACAGCTGCACCCAAAGTCTTTCTGTGACAGTCAGTAAAGGGCCTCCTTGTCGACCCTAATTTTTTGAAAAGCAGAAAATGTTCCTTTGCCTCTCCTTCATTTCCACTTGAGCCTCAGGCTTCAATATTTCAAAAGACACAAAGTGGTTTCTCAAAGGGCAGTCAGCGCCACTCCATCAAGGTGAGGCTCGTAGCTAGTGATAAGGGGGATATATGTAATGGGAAATCCCACGTGCACAACTCCTTTCTTCACCTGTGGTTCTGCTGGAGGGAGAAGTTTAACAGGGAAGTGCCTGAACTCTGGTCATGAGTGGCAAACGGAGAATTCCTTTATTGGGGGTAGGAGGAAAGCTGACACTAAAGTTGGGCGAAAGTTGTCGCTGTAGCAGACAGCCCTGTCTCTACTGTAATGGTCCTGGGAGGGATGGAACGTGCATGGTGTGGGTAGGGGGATTTGATTCCCTACTGGATTCCCTGCAGGCCACTGGGAATACTGGTGGCAGAGCTGAAAGAGTCCTGGCTGCTCTCCTCAGTCTCTATAGTCAGAGCACTGCAAGTCACACATAGCTCACCCGCCACATCAGATCTTCTGACTTGTGTCAAACAGCATTTTGTCACTAGCGTCACTGAGCTGGGTCAGTCCTGAAAGAGGAGGAACATTTTCTACCAAAAATCTTTGTTGGGAGTTTTCCCTGGGTTGACTCGTCATCCGAAACAGATGAAGCTAAATTCAGTTTAACAGCTACCAAAAAATCACAGCCTGCAGCAGTAAGGCTGCAATGGCACCAAGTAACTGAATAGCAAGATAACATAGTATGATCATATCCTCACATTTCTTGTTTCCTATGCTGCAAAACTAAATTCTCACCCTACACTTGAAACATGAAACATCACTCCCTCATTGTCCTGCACGTTCCCTTATTATTTACACGAAGCCGGAGAAAAGTCTCAGTAAAAGATGAGAATTTGCTAATTAACTGTCATCTGGTGGTGTTTTGTATATTCTCTGTGCAAATATCAACATCCACACAAGGCTGCAAAACCTGAAGGCGCTCCTACCTTAGTTATTCAGATTGCAAGCGCTTTTAGACAGAGCACAGCTTTGTGCAAAGTGCAGCACCCAGCACAGCAGGGTTCAGATCCAGAGGTAGGAAGCCCGTAAGTGTAAACAAGACTTTATGCAGAACTAGACAAAAGATGTAAAGAAAAGGAGGGGAACTACAGGCAGTTATTTCTTCTGCAAAATATACCCCAAGCAGTATCCTAACATAATACAAACGCAGCAGTGTAACTGAGCATATCCTGCTCCACTAAAGAAGCCACTTAAAAAGCCACCAATTTTCAAAGATTTTTCAAAGCCATTGACCTATTCAAGACAACTGAGCTTCCATAGTCCTGAGTTTTATTTTATACATCTCTCCTCCATGATCCTGCCTGTTTTGCTGCTGGCTTCCAGAATGTACCGTCTGCTTCTGAAGTGGTAAATGGAACTTGAAAAGTGAAACAAACCAAGAGATGCTACAGTTTGGAGCCTGTATCTCTACTGTATCACTGATAAAGCTTTTCCCCCCCCTTCTTACAGCACTGTCTACCTTTATGACATGCTTCATATGACTAAAAGCAGAAGGACGACTCTGTCAATTTAATCAAAACATACTTGGAGGCAGTGGGTGAGGGGCAAGAAAAAACTAGATCAAGGATGATTAAATATTTTGAATCTCACACTATGTTGAAGCAGCAGCTCAGATCCACCTTATATGTATCTTCCACTCTCCACAGCATGAATAAACTCATTGTGATTCATTATACACAAAACTGCAAAATCCAATTTTGTTATTTAAAGCATACAGCTAAAAATAAGCACTCAATCAGTTCTAAGAGAAGGAGATTTAAATATTCTATCAATTTTGCATGTAGTTTCTCACTTTGCATCAGAACGGGGGCTACCATTTTACTAAGAAGGCTTTGACTCCCTTTCCCTAGGCTAGATGTGTAGTGCAAATCTGATAGACCATCTCAGAAAGTCAGCAACATTTAGAGTTATCATCTACATTTAAATAATGGATCATATCCAGAAACTTAAACAGCAGTTTCAGAGATGTGCGTAGCAATCTTCATTTCACATTACAGGAAATAGAGATGCAATGATGTTAAGTCACTCAGTGAAGGTCACCCAGCACATTAGCTGCATCCCCTCCCACTCATCTTTTTGATCACAGCGAAGCACAGCTAAACAACGGTCCAGGTCACGGTGCCTGACCTATTTGAAAATTCGCCTACTACAACATGCACTTTAAACTGAGGCATCTGGGATCTGGGTCGCTGGTAACAATCTTTCCTGACAGGGAGCAGCAGGGAGGGGAAGTGAAGTGACCTAGGCTCTAGTCCAGACTTCTCAGCCTGGCTGGCGCTCATCGACTCACTTAACACCCTGTCACCACTAGCGTCCTTGAGACCTCCCCATTGCCTTCAGCGGGCCAGGCCTGTGCCCTTCAGCTGCCATGCACATGCACTGGTACTTTTCTGTCATCACATAACACTTAAACAGGAGCAGAGACTGAAAACTACTACCACCTTGACACAAATGCACACAATTAGTTTAGCCACATAGCGAAGAAAATCATTCATACCAGTAGGGACAGCAAAAGTCTATTTCCGTGACACAAGTCCCACCTAAATCCCTTTGCAATAGCTGAGTTAGTCTCCTTCCACTACTGTCTTTTATCCACTATGAATTTCTGTGACAATAATAGGATAAATTCCCTAATAGGATAAATTCCCAGCCAGGTAGACTAATAGCGTGGTAAATTGCTGAAATACCTTATTTCTACACTGTTATCTAGTTACAGTAACACCACCCTTCATTGCTTCCTCAACGATACACAGACCGCTATCTTTCTGAAGTAGCAACCACCTTTTTCGTACGTAGATGGTCCTGCACCCAGACTGTTCCCTAGTCAAGTATAATTAGAAACTGCCAAACAATAGATTAGTAGGCCAGAGGGGTAAAGTGAGAGTAGAAAAGAGTGCGATTTATACCAAGGAATACACATATGGCAACATCCAACTAGCTTTGATTTTTTTTTCTAACCTAAAAAAAAATAATAAATGTAACAAGGGGTAGATGCTCTGTCAAAGGATACAACTATTTTCACTATTTGAGGACCTGACTCAGGAAATGAGTTTGAATCCAGTACATCACAGGAACCATTACTCCACAGAAAGACAGTCATGCAGTGACCCTGCTATTGTCTGTCCACTGAGAACCATTATCATGAAAGTCTGCCAGAAGAGTACAATAGAAATAATGTACCTATCTGCTAGATTTCATCAATGCCAAAATTATTTTCTCATTACTTTCTTGACCTCCTTACATAAAAACCTTGAAATATTAATATTATAGCTCCTGAATTTTGTGTGCCTGTTAAAACTGAAAAAAATCTCAGGACATTTTGACATTAGATCCTTGTAAAGTCAGCATTTCTTTCACATATTGAGTGTCAAAGTGATGCCGAGAAAAATGCAGATATTAACATTACACTTACTGCTCAAAGTCTGCTATACTTCCTTCCTGTAATAACTGACCAACTGAATGAGTTTTGCTACAGATGAGGGAGACAAAACCCTTAAAAATACAAAACCCTTAAAAAGAGGCTACTTCAAGATATTTTCTAATGGCCTTTAATGCAATTAGAATCTTGTACAGAACACTTCCCTCATTATGCTCTCCTTTCCAAGGAAAGCCGTCAGGAAGTCCTTGCATTCATCAGCAATCTCCTAGCATATGACAGCATTTGTTTATTAACCCCTCAGGATGTTCCAGGAAAAGATTATCGATACTTATGGTCTGGCTCTGATCTTTCATAATCCAGGAAAAGAATGAAAAATGAGAAAGGGTAGCTGGCCATCTGCAATCCCTAAGGATCTTTTTCTTTTGGTAAAAAGTCGCCAAAAAAAGATGAATCAGCAAAAGAAGGAAGGTGAAGAATGTTTCTGATAAATTCAGTGACTAGACCTGCACTTAGTGTAGCTCAGCTTCACATCTACCTTCGTTCTTCACACAAATTCACTTCTGACGCAAACTTAGATACAAGTTCTCTGTTGCTCCCAACTCACCCAAACTCTTTTCACTGCAGTACTGTCTTTGATTAACACAGACTTCTTATTTGGTGACTGAGGCTTTCCTGATCCAGTAGGGTCTTAATGAGAATCTGCTTTGCTCACCTCCCTACTCTTTGATAATCGTCTTTTGCAAATCCGTAATTCCCAAGATATTTTCATTTCCTTAAACACCCACAAGACATTTTTAGGGATGTTTCCTTTTGTTTTGACAGGGATGAGTTTTTTGGGTTTGTTTTCATTTTTATAAAGGCTAAGTCTGATATAAATGAGAGCAGGCCTCTTCAGAGCAGCACCTGCCAGCAACACTTGGTGCTCTGGGATCACAGAGGATCCCTTAAGCAAGACACGAGCCATTGAATCTCGACTCCTGTTCTGAGCCATGGTGCATTCCGAGTTCCATCAGGCAAAGCTCCACTCCACGTGTTCAACCTCATCAGTTTCATCATTCAGACCTGCTCTTTAAAGACAACACCTGTGCCTACTGACTGAGTCCCCTAGGGTTCAGGAAAATTGCCAGCAGTCCTGTCAATAAAGCAAACTTTAGTGCCTGACATTTCAGCAGGCGGCTTTGAAGGGAAAACCTCTACAAACTATTTGAAGAGAATCCTCAGTTCTTCTTTGTCCCTGTAATTCATCACTCGGCACAGGAAGCCTGAGAGACACACTGCCTTATGAGGGGACTGCCTCCTTCCTATCGATGATCATAGCATCGCGATGTATCTGCAACAATATTGTGTGTGGAAATTGCATAGGCACAACATAAATCACCTCAGATTTCCTAGCAATAACATGACCCTGAGGCAACACATTCAGTAAATTAAAAATAAATTATTTGATGGGCTGATGCGACTTCAGCAGACCCCATGTCAGACCTAGCCTGAGGGAGGAATGTGCCTTCTAGCTTTTCCATAACAACCGTCTTCCTACAGTAAGTTAATCATTACAGGTACTGTGTGTTTAGAAGACACAAAACAAGACAAACTGATTTCAAAACAACTTTAAAACAGATTGCAAATGCACCTCTAGAGCCTCACCTACATTGGTGCACAATATATAAGTCTAGGTGACATCACTGCTTGCAGTAGCCGGAGGGGGACAAAAAGGGTGGTTCTACTAAATCTCTTCAGGAGTTTGGAGATGTTCATACTACCTAGGTGAGAGCTGACACATGAACAGTGACACACAAAAACACTCCCGGTCGTGCTCTCAGACTGTGTACACCGCATTTGCCTTCATTCCCAACAGCATGGTGGGGCTTTCTGAGACCGCATTCCACCAGAGCTCCCATCTTTCAAAGCAGCATGCAGGGTTTTATGTTTGTGTTTTTATGCTGAAGAGATGGATGGTGAACTTAATCAACTACTCATTAAAGATGAGCTTCTGATAAGCCTGCTGCTACTCAGTTATCCCATTAGAATGGAGATGATCGATCTGGAGAGAGGATTTAAAAATCATAGTTGGTGTCTGTGTTTCTACAACAGTCAAAATCAGACTCCCATAACTTCAGCTAATTTAGGTCAGAATGACAGTTTTGATCTTGAGCATTACAAAGTAAGTTCTGCTTTTTATAAATGCATATCCCTTCAAGACCACAAACTTCTGTGGAGTAAAATCAAGGGCAAAAAGTTTGTACTTTTGAACTTTCAGATGTGGGTGGTCCGTTCATTTCCACGCCTGGCTTCTCAAACCAGGTCAGAGCTTCCTCAAAAGTAGATGTCAGATGTAATAGATAAGCACGGACTGAGCTGTGGAACTGAGATTTGCATGTAAAGTCTGCCCATAGCACTGTTCATCTTCTCATGCTTGCAGGTGGGCAAAAAAATCCACAATTCATCATACACCTACTCATCTTTAGCATGCATATATAAAAGTACAGCTGTATTTTGATTTCACAGAAAACCCAGAAAACAAAGGATCATAAATTCCAGTGTTCACATTCTTTTTTCTCTAAGATAGTTGACAGAGCCGCAAGAGCGTATCTGTATCTTCTAATGATTTTTGGGTGGTGTGGTAGTTTACACAAAGGTGAAAATGCTGGGGAAAATAAATAAGGTTCAGCTTCCTTAAACAAGAGTTGGAGCTGGCATGTATCTTTGTTCTATTTACCAAACTTCTCTTAAAAATTTTTATGGATTGCTTTTTCAAATGTGCTGCTTCTTTCTATTTCTAAGCTTTCAGAGCAGTATCTAAGTTTAAAGGGATCAGATTCAAAGAATATGTTTTATTTTTTAAAAGTGCCTGAAAAAGAGTGTTTTCATTATCCCCGTGCCAGGTATTACATACATTCATACCTATGGCAAACCAAACAGGCTTACCTTAAAAATACAGTTCACCTATACTCAGAAAATGCTTTATTAATTCTTCCTATTGTCTCTATATTCAAGGTACCAACATAGGTGGCAATTAGTAATACATATTGTTTTCCTTTTTTTATGTCAATCTTTTTCTTTTCCATTTTAAAACTTGGAGAACAGTGAAAATTAAGTCCTTCCTGGGTCATACTCTGGAAACTTATCCTTTTAGCTGACCTCCTTTTAGCCCAAGCTCCATGTAATCCGAAATCTCTTTTCAGAAAGTGGAGACCAAAAATATATGCATGAAATTTGAGAAGTGGCAAAAATAACCTCTTTGCCCTGGAAGAAACTGCTTTGAGTACGTGCCCTATAATACTTTCAGGCACTTTCTGCACTACCATTGAACTAAGAATTCATTGAGTTTAAATCGTACTTGGCCCATTTTGTTTCTTTCAGTCTAGGCCCCAGCGAAATCTCAGATCTGTCCGTATGTTGTATTTGCACCTTTCATCACAGCATCTAATTTAATTCTGTCCCATGTTTTCTATACATCTGCTCCTTGAGCCTCTCTGGTGCTTCCACAGGCACGTGTCTCACTAAACCCACTGGCCCACATATATAAAATATTCTGAGTTTACCCTGTGTGTTGTGGCTGCATTCTCAAGGCACGAGTGAAATGCAGTCTCCCTTCTCATAAGCAGTAAGTATTTAACTCCTCAAAAAAACCCAGTAACAGGGTTTCCAGGAGGGGAAATTATAAGAAATATCGCATTGAAATGAGATGGCATAAGAAATCTATACAGCCTGCGAGGTGTGTGCACAGACTATGTTAGTCATGAGGTTTTACATCAGTTTCATGATGTAAAAACTGTTGCAATTGGTTAGGACCCAAGATTTAAATTTCCTATGAAAACAACTGAGAAAACTGGCAAATTGTTTCAGCTCAGATTTGGAGAACCCCTCTGGCTTCTGCCCACTGTTTTAAGCACAATGGTAGGAAGACTACCTAAAAATAGGCCTCACACAAGCCACACGCAGGAAGACCACAAAAGATTCCAATTGGAGGATGTGGGAAACCCCTATCCATAGTATACCCACACAACAGAGGTGACCAATTGAATCTATGAGTCAATTCAATCGCTTCTGAGTGGAGGAATCTTTCAAGCTCACAGGTCAACTTTGAAGTAAAACCCAGAAATAAAAGTTACAGCAACAACGCAGCTAACAGCTCTGTGGTCCCTCCAAAAAGCATGAACTCATAAAAATTTCTTTTTAAAGTGTAGTTCTGAGGCTTTGCTATGAGCAAAAAGCAATTTTCCACCATCTGGCCAAAGCAGGAGAAAAGTCAAAATGGATAAATTTGACTTTCTACACCAGTGGGCTCAAATCAATTCCTGCCTCCATCATCAACAGTTTTTATAGGTGTTTGAAGGAAGAGGGGTAATGAAGGCCATGAAACCAGTAAGAGGGAGGAAATGGTTACCAGAACTTGCAGACTGAAAGGAGAACTTGCTTAGCAGTTTATTTTCAGGTTGACAATTCTCGCATCCAGCTAATAAATCGGGGAGAATTAAAACAAATAGACAAAAAAGGCTCTCCTCGTTGAAGGAAGGAGAGGTGGGGTTTGGCCGCCTGACCTCTTTGCAAGCGAATGAGACCAAGCAGGTGTCAAATGCATCAGAACAATACCCAGCCCTGGCCTTCCTCTACTGAAGCACTAACACTCCACAGTGACTTCAGCTTTCTCCTGAATGCAACACTCCCTGGCATTACATTTTAGCAGAAGACAGTTCTGCAGTGAACATTTTCAAGTGAAGGTCAGGTTGAATTTTTTGGATTTTTTTTTTTTTTTAATATCCCTTCCTCACCAGCCATTACATTTTCTTTTCTACATGACTTACATGCATCAGAAACTACTTGTCTTGCCTTCTATCCTCATCCCACCACAAAAGGAAGGAATTTTTTTCCTCTGTATTACTAAGGCAACATCTTGGTACCAAAATTAGAATCTCTCGCTTTAAGTGCTGGGCAAACAAGTATTTCTCCAGAGTGTCTCAGGAGAACCAGTCCACAGAAAGTTGTTATAGCAGGAAAGTTATGCCAGCAACTGGACTTCAGGCTATGCCAATGTATGATTTATTGCTTTATCAAGCTCTTATCCAACAAAGCAAAAATATTTAAGTGTCAATTAAGTTGAAAATCTCTCTCCCTCAAACACCTGGAAACACAGATTCCAGTCAGACAGAATAAAGCATAGGAGAGCAATGGAAGAGTGTAATGTATGGAGAAGTAGAAAGTTCTTAGCCACACCAAAGTCCCTCTGAAATCTGGGCATGTGGAAAAGACATAAGGAGTCCATTAGTTTGCCTGCTCTTTCTGCAATTTAGTGAACTTAAAGGGCAGAGCTAATTTAGATCATTAGAGCAAGAGTCCTTAAGGAGTCTGATGCCTCCAGGAAGCTGCCTTCATGGAGTGGTGTTCCACCTGAAGAGGCAGGTAGGAAAGGTTAAAAGTGAGCTAAAACTCCATTGCCTGATGCAGCACCTGGCCTCCCTCAGCCACATGTCAACAATTTTCCATCTGTAAGATGATCCATTCTCTGCCCCAAGACTTTCTGTCCAAGTGGACAAAAGGATCAGTGGATCATATCTGGAAGAGGAGGAAAAAGGAGGAAGAGAGGAGAAAAGGGAGTCAGTCTCGAACAGCAGCAACCACTTCTTCCTGAGCATCTGCACTGACTGAGCAGCTGACGTGCCTGCACTCCACCGCAGCTCAACAAGAGTCATGCCTACAGCTATTTTGAGGCTGATGGGCTACTGCCTGTTGGCACCGGTTAGATCAGTGCCTCCCTTGCGTCAATTACGATCACTAGGATATTAATTTATGCAAAGATGAGACCGTCCTTCCTGTACTTGTAGCTCTGTACTAATACCTGTTCAGTCTTCTTGCCTTTATGAATGGGGGCTCTGCAGGGCTGAGATTAAGTTAATGTCTAGCAGAGTGCAGACCTTATCCCCTGGCCATTACCACCACTGAATATCAGAAAAGTAGATCATACCCGCTTTTCCTCACAGACTTACTATCTTTTGCCTGAGGCCAAAGACAGGCTAGTCTTCCTGCCCATCCACAACAGGAGACCTCACTGACTTTCATTTTACCAGCCTGCAGCCTAAAGAAAGCTCTTGCAGGCAATCTTGACCCCACTAAACTCAGAGGGGGCTTTCAGAGGACTATCATCTCATTTAGAGGATAGAACGAAGTCTCAGTTGTATGTCATATTTAAGGAGGCAGAGGATATATTCTTTCTTCTCTACTCAAGCTAACTACTGCCTGTTCTCAGAGCTGTCAGCCTCTAAGAAATGGCTTATTTTCTAAAAACTGACATAGTCTTGAGCTGATGCAAAAGCAGATGTTTTCTCCAGGAAAAATAAAAAAAATAATAGATGGCAACAGCTTTTCTATGCAAATCATGCAAGACTAGCAGCTCTTTCCACTCCCTGAGATTTTTCTCAAGGATCCTCCAGTCCAACAACATTAAAATCAGCTTGAGTGTTTATAATGCAGGAAGAACACACCATTCAGCTGTCCAACTGCATGCAAGTCTACTGCTCCATTCACCACCCCTTCCAAACATGGCACAGCTCATCATAGCACACAAAACACGTGGGTGCTCTTTAACACAACCCTCAAACAGAAGTTAACTCACAGGAAGCAGGAGGAGGAATTCCCTGTATTCAGATGCAATTTGCTTCAGTCATCTTGCTGCAAAGCTGTTTGAGTACTGCCAAAACCCAAACACTCGAGTCAGACTGATGGAGTTTTAAGACATGACTTTTGCATTCTTATTTTCCTTTTACCTTTTAAATAAAGCTAAAAGCAGCAGAAACCTTTGTCTCTGGTTCCCCTGTGGAGTGAAATAGCAATTTCTGAAAGAAGATGAAAGAGATTCTGAGATTATAACAACCATTTGTAGATCCGAGTTTTCACGCAAACCACCACTAAAATCTTAAGTCTGACAATACTGCTGCTTCACACATCTAAATGGTGCCTATGTTACCCTTCAGCAGAGGCACTGGCAACTTCCACAAAGACACATTCATCAAGAGTGCAAAGGCCTTTCTCTTCTACGCTCAAGACGGACTTTTTTTTTTCCACTGACTTTTTTTTGGTTTTAGTTATTTTGCAAGCATGAGAGAAATAAATGGAAGACTGTAGATGTCTTAAGTTTTGCTTCTGTACGAACTGAAATCAGCACATTCTTTTTACATATTTTCTTCTCAATTACATCATCGTTACTAAGTTGTCTTAGCTCTTAAAACAATCCCAAACACCTTTATTTGCTCAAAGGAGATGGAACTACCCAACTCAAACCTGCTAAGAATGAGGCTGCCCTGCATTTATCATCACTATGATGCAAGCAGGAGTTGACAGTCAGTGAATGTTTTCCATTCCAACTCAGAGGCAAGCTATGTCTGCTCTGTTGGTTAGGTAAAACAAGATCATACATTCGACTTAACATTTTTCTATCCATCACATGGTAGCATGTAAACTGTATATTCAGTAAATTATGTAAGTTCATCAGGAATAATGGTTTATGCATCTGTGGTCTGGACCATTCTCATTTTAGTGACGTAACCTAGAGAAAAAATAAAAACAGGCAGGGGATAACCATGCGTAAGAAGAAAGGGAGAGTAGATACCAGCTTCCTAACATGAGGCAAAAGGAAATTGGCACAACAGGGAAGCGTGAAGATATTGACAGAATGTTTACCAGAACTGAGAAGAGAAAACAAGGGATGTGGCTTATGGGGTTCACAGATTCACTGGTGTAAAGGAATTCCAGGGAACTGCGCTACAGCAAAAGCAGGAACACAGAGCCCCTGCTATAGTGAAAATGATGGAGGAACAGTCTCCAAAATAAAGCAGGATAAGCAGGAGGCACTAGTGAGAGTGAGACACGTACCCTGGACAAGGGTTCAAATACTGGCCCTCTTCTGTGCTACCACCACGAGTTTGAGGTGTCAAGTAGTTGTTAGAATTGATTGTCCCTAAAACCGTTGAGTGTGGTACATTGAGATCTTGTGGGTAAAAATGGAGAGCCAAGAAAAAACTCTAGCGCACAAGGGACACTTGGTCTGGAAAGCAGCACAATGGGGGGCAGAGCTACTTTTAATGTTATTTAGAAGCCATAGTTAATGTCTGTTGATGATGCTGTGCTGAAAGAAGCCAGCTCCTGGAAGAAAGAAATTCCACACACTAAGTAACTTGATTGTTGTTAGATGTTAAACTTTGTGGTATTGATCACGTCCTTAACTGTAAATTAAAATAATGCCTACTGAGCAGCTCTTTTGGAGTCTCAGGTGGCAGATAAAAGGAAAGAGTAAAGGTCTGTTTCTGTTAGCCTCGATGTAGCACGTGTGACATTTCACTGATGCATGTGGTATGTGGTGATAAAACAATGTGCAATAATGGAAAATGAGTCCATGAAACAGCTCAGGAAGGCAGTGTCCCAAGATATCCCAAGATGAAGACAAGGCTCAGAGGAAACCACACTCTGTGGTACACTGAACCTGATACAACTCCTCTTCTCTGACATTCTATTGATCAACAGCACTCTGGAGTAGCAGTCCAGTTTAAAGAAAAGTTGTAGGATATGTGAGTGACAGACAATTTAACCCTCTGTTTTTTTCCAAATTCCCTGTCTCTTCTCTACAGCTTCTGTTTCATCTATTAGATGAAGTCTGGGTTTTTTCACATACATCCTCTCAGCATATCAATGACATCCACATTAGTTATAGCTGGGCTTGGGGAGCACGGGCCAGTAGAAGTTACTACATACATTCATGGAACTGGAAGGGCTTCCACTCAAACCCAGTTTCTCCAAGAGCAGCCTGTTGTGCGTTGTAGCACACACATTGCTCAGGCTGTTTTTTCAGTCATGATTTGCCTACAGTCTGCTGTACAACATTGGATAGCCTCCCTTCTCAGGACTGACCTCTTAAGAGATTTACTGGGCTCAAGACCACTTTCACAACCAATACAGAATGGAGAAGACAACACAAAACTATGAATCTGGGTTCGACTACATAAACTATAGGACGTGAAGTTAAAACTTGCTACTGTTAATCACTTAACTTTTTTTGATGGGATCATAAAATTCTGAACACATAAATATTATAATGAAGGACGATCAGAGATACATAAATAACTGGAACTGTTTGAAAATTGGTTGTCGGGGTCTCTAATTCCAATGCTAATGTAGAGACTAAAGAGGAAAGCCAATTCACCTTGGAGGAACTCTAGAGACTTTCTGTAGCTGTTCTTTGTCCTCAGTTTCAACTCAGTTTCCCATATCACTTCTACACAGTCCTTGAAGTGGCCTGTAAATCCTACTGCAAATGTAAGCATACTACAGATCCAATTCCTCTAAGAACTCCTCACATTCCCAAATCCTAAACCAAATTGCATCAGTTATCTGGTTCCCATCATTTTGTCCATCTTTAAATTCTTCATGGCAAGAATTCCCTCTCACCTCAGTCATTTATAGGAGGGCAACCACAAGCAAAGTAGCTATGTATTCTGTTGGTAAAGCCATAGATGGGTTGAATAGTTTTACCAGAGACAGTGTGGTGCAGTCTAAGGCAAGTATCAGATGGGAAATCAGGACACTTGGGCTTGCTTCTCAGTGCTGCTATTGATTCACTAAAATCCTGGAGCATGCAGTTCCTTATTTATGTGTTCTTACTTTCCCCTGTTTCCAAAGCTTCTTGATTTACTCATATTCACCTTTATACTTTGTGTTTTGAGAGCTGTAAAGGTACAAAATAATATTATTCTAGAAACCACAGGCAAAAAAAAATACAAAAATCAGATCTCTGCCATTTTAGTGAAAGTCAAAGCTCTTTTGAATTCCAAGAAAAAATATGCTTTTGACTCAAATCTACTTCTGCAGTCTTCATGACAATAAACCTACGTATTCATTGTGTGCCTCAGCTTTTTAGCAGAGCAGGGCCTTTATAAAGAAGAGCCAGTAAAAATGTACAGATAA
The DNA here is from genome assembly GCA_013396935.1 of Baryphthengus martii. Lineage (NCBI taxonomy): Eukaryota > Metazoa > Chordata > Aves > Coraciiformes > Momotidae > Baryphthengus > Baryphthengus martii. The sequence continues at coordinate 52,222 of VWZK01011960.1, forward strand.
ATGTATGTATAAAATCAGGCTACTTTTTTTTCTGTGCTAGAAGGATATCTTGACCTGAAGAGGGTTTTTTTTCCTCCCTAAAGAGTTATTTCACTTCTTTCCCCAAATGAGAGCATAGTCTGTTTCTCCTTCTGCTGAACTTTGTTTGTTATGCAAGTGCATGCAGTGTGTAAGAAAATCTTAGCTCAGTCTGGGCAATGGAAACAGGAATGGAAGGGAGCTGAAGGGAAGCAAAAACTTGCCTTCAGTAATGACTGACTCTCCCCATTGGTTGTCTCTCTAGGCATAATCAGAGAGAAAATTCCTGCTTCATTCAAGTTACTGAAATATGAGATCTACAATTATTTGACTGAATTCAATACGGATAAAAGATGACTGCTTCCCCTGGAAAACAGTTTTTTTTCCCATTTATTTACTTTAAATAAAAAAACCCAAAACCTTAAAAGGGGACATTATGATTAATCACGTGGACTGTTTACAAACCCTTTGAGTTGTTGTGCTGTGTATTCACTAAGTAAGTCTTGGGATCCAGTCCAGTTATTTTGCAGCTCTCTGAATTACTTTGCAATTGCTTCTCAGTCACTGCCTTACCACGATGCTGTGGAGAGTATCAAGCGAGACTGGAAGGCAAACAGAAGCAGCAGGCTTTCTCCTCAAGGGGAGCATGTGGTGTGTTGCACAGCCATCCTCATTCAGACCTGCAGCACCCAGGGAACAGCTGGCAAAGATGGTCTCTGTACATTACTGATGGTTCTGATATATGCCTACGGTCCCACTTAAAATGCATCACATCTGACGCAAGCCCAAACCCATGAAAGTGAGTGAGGATGTCTCACTGTTCACAAAGTTGAATTAGGCTTAGATGATGATGGTATTTTTTGGAAGACTAGGAAAAAAAACAAACACAAACACCACACAAAAAGCCACCAACACAAACAGACAAAGAAAAAGGCTTTCACTTTCAGTTATATCTTAGTCCTAATGTTCCTAGTGATAGAGGCGTCAATTTAATTTATGAGCAAGGTCAGTTCTAGAACTGATGGAATGGCTGTAGCCCAGGTTCATGAACTGTTGTGGACTGAGATGTGGTCATGCCCCTATGGCCTTTACTTGTACAAAACACCAAACTTGTGGCTGCTGTCTCACTGAACAGTCGGTGTGTGAGGTAACAGAAACTGCTGTAAGAAAGGGCTTTTCTCCCTCCAGCACCACTTCATAGCTTCAATCACACTACTTTCAAGTCAAGCACAGCAAGCCTTCCTCTCTGTTCTAGCTCTTCTGTTTGTTGTTTGCCATTCCCTTCTATTGCAAGAGGAGCTTTATCTTTGTGGCAGTAAAATTAAACATTGCCTATATGGCTGAAATATCTTTGCGACTTACAGAAAACGATGATATTCTGCTTTGAATCATTAAAAGCAGAACATACCACATAGGTGGAACAAGGTCACTCACAAACCTCATCAGCCACGGGGTTTGCAGTAACTCTGTGCTGGTACCAACTCCTAAAATGCTGCCTCATGGTCCATCACAGCAGCCCCATCTTCCCTCCCTCCACTCCTGGCACATCCAGCAGTATCGGTGCCATCACTGCTGCCCACACCCTGCCCTATCTACCAGTAGAGCTGTAGCTCCTCAATGCCACAGGCCGCAGTGAACGAAGAGACAATGGCAGAGAGGCGCTGAGTTCGCTGACCAAGTGAGGGGTCTGGCATACTAGGGGCAGAGGGGCTGCCTGGGGAATCAAGCAAATGAGGAATCTGCTGATAGGTTCTCTCTTTCACACCAAAAAGAGTACAAGCCTCTAAATACTTTACTGCTACAGTACAATACAGACTACATTACCATTTGGCTTCTACAGCCAAGAAACTATGAGAAAGCTGAAGATTTGACTTCCTGAAACTAGCCAAAGAAATGTTGGGGAATAGGATGAAGAACATTCAATCTATCCTGCGTTAATGGAACAACAGCAAGAAAAGATCTTCCTTAAAGAAAAGTAGGGAGCAGAGACTTGCTACTTTCTGAGCCGAAAGACAGCGGTAACTCTGACTCAATCACAGATTCATCAATGGGAAGTCTAAAGCCTGCAAAAGCCTGCAGTATTCTTCAGCAGCTCTAAGGTGAGCTGGTGAGTTAACAGTCATTGAGATACCAGCAGTACACACACGTCACAGCTCTGTATCATCATTCACTCTATGCAATCACATTACTAAGATGATCTAGTATTTATATAAATGAAAAACCAATGCATCAGAGGAGGACTTAAAATGAAACAAGGTGTGCTCTTACTTTCCACTACCTTTGATACCTTACTTTTCTTCTGGTCATCTGGACCCAATGAAGAAAACTGAGCATTAATGACAGAAGAAAAGTTGGTAAAGCTGGATGAAATTTAGCGGATTTGTCTAAGTCAACCAAAAAGGTTCTCTTGGTCTTTTACAAACTATTAAATCATGTATTTTGCCACTAAAGAGTGTGTCAAAACAGTAAACTACTTCACCAGTACCTAGCACATGCATCACTCACTAGAAACACAACAACAAAACCTGCCAACGTTTAGATGTTATAGAAAAGAATAGTGCATTAAGACATCTTAAAAAGCAAGAAGCCATTCCACTGGTATCTGCCAATCATCACTTCTTAGGCAATTCAGTATACGCACTCATCTAAGATCAAGTCACACGAACACAAGCCATCTTCTTTACCAAAAAGCACACATGGATATCTATGATGGAAATGAGCCAGCGCACCAGAGAGCCCTCACCTGTCACCTTTCAAAATGAACTATTGTGACTGTCAAAAATAAATCTCTGTATTCATACAGAACAGTATGTTTAGTCCTATTTTGCTTCGGAAAAGACAGTTTACTCCAATTTTGGTTTGATTCCAAATTCAAAACCTCTCTTGAAACAGAATTTCCACCATTCACACATTTGTAATGGCAAGCACTATAACACTTCCACACTAGTTTCAGCTTTCCTGTGGCTGCTGTCTTTATGCTACTTAGTGCCTGCACTCCTTTTCTTCTCTGACTACTGAAGGTTTTAAACCACGTGTTTAAATGACTTGTTGAAATAAGGACAAGGAGAATAAGTAATTACAATTCTCTTCTTTCCTCCCATTTTGCCACTGTACTATTAACATGTAATTAGGAGTCTAATTTTTAGTTAGGTGTTTAAAAAACCCTGAAGCAAAGAGTTTTAAATTATTAATAAGCCATTTTTTAAAAGGCAAACTGAAATAAGTGTACTCTCTTCTTCACATATTTAATGATCATAATGGTTTAACACATTATTCTTCAATTGCTAAGGACAGGTTTGCAGAGGAAGGCAGTATTTTCTCTAATTAGAGGTACTAAATTTCCCTCATAGCCATGATAATCTACAGCTACAAAAACTACCTGCACTAAGTGTCAGGCTTAAACTGCACGAGAAGGACATTTTTCAAATGCAAAAAAGTATCATTATGCCTGTACAGACGCTTTTTCAGAGCTAATGCCAGAGATGCTTCTTGTTGGAAAGATCTTGTTATAAGATACTGATTTTAAGGCACTTATTAATCACAAATGTGATAGACACATTCATACAGGCATAAGAGTCTCTTGCTTTTGTTTGGTACCCTGTAATCAATTTGGCAGACAAATCCTCTTTAGATTCTAGTGGCAACAGGGCCTCCTCTGGGCCCACTAAGGGCAGTATGAAATACTTCAGCCTGAGAGCACAACGCAGGGTTGTGGGCTGTGGTACTTCATATGCTCAGAAAAGTTTTCTAGGTGCTTAAACTATGTGACCCTTCTTTCTCTCAATCCATCCAAACCTGAGCAAGTCTTCTTGCAAAGACCCACCAGCTTGGATGAGGTTAACAGAACATCACTTCTTCATGAGGATGCCACTTGCAGCTACACAGCTGATACCAGTTTTCATTAACAGGGGGTAAGGGAGTACACAGCTGAAACCACAGAGTTTGTTCTGCACCCTGACACTATACTCAAAAATACCTAGAAGGTAAAATCAAAAGTCTCTTGTTTTTCCTGCATCTCTTCAGATTTTCATTCAGACAACATTGAGGGTATCAAACTTCTGTTTGTACCAAAATACCAATTTGCAGTTAAAAAGCGAGATGTTAGCATCAAGAAAAGGAAAACTTTGAAGTCTGCCTTTGGATGAACTGATGCAACAGTGTTTAGGGTACAGGCAGGTGTATCGCGCTGATTACAGACAAACCAGAGTGAACAGTATCGTGAATAGTGCACAGCGTACACATCCAACACGGCTGGATCCAACCCACACAATATCCAAGCCATCCAACCTGGGTCCAGATACGGACAGTCACATGGCATCAACCCCAGCTTCATCGATTATATTTGCAATGTTGCTTTCAGACCCTAACAGGTAACTCTATATGGCAAAGGACTAGGTGGCCTTACCAGATTAGATGTCCTCTAGAAGAATACGCTATGCCTCATTTTTACAGCATCTGCACGACTTCTGACAGTCCTCGTACAGTATCTCGGCCCCTTGCATGAGTTCTGCACAGTGACAAATTCCATATCCACTTCTCTGAGGACCTTGGCAATACATTCCAAGAGTTTCTCTGAGCACAGCAGTGAGAAAATGGAAAATATCATCTATTCCTATCTGCAACAACTACTGGAACTTACTGAAGAATAGCTATTAACATAACGATGCCTGCTAAGATAAGAGGAGCATCCCTCTGTAAAACAGCCGTTCAGAGCAGATCTATGTCATTGAAGCAGGCTCATGAACATTTTTATCATGAGCAGCCTGTGGGACAAGATGAGCATAAATCAGCCTAGTTCATCTTACCATCTGGGATGCAGCATATATTCCTGCAGATATTAGGGAATTTTCTGATTTTATTGTCACTTTTGCAGATAGCAGCATGCTTCACGTGTTCCCTTCACTTACAGTGCCCTATCAACCAGAAGGGTCTTTGCTAACAATCTTACAGCTGTTTGTTTTCTTAGAAGAAACAAACCAAAGTAAACCTCTTCACTCAAGTAAACTCAAGAAACAATTGTTAAGGTAGTAAGTTATGCTACAAAATTTATGAGGAAACCACACATTAGAGTTCCCAAAGCAATATAAAAAAGTCATTTCAAAAGGCTTATTAGCCAATATATACACTTTATTATAGGAACTGATTTTTGAAACCATCTTTGAAATACACATCACAAGGTTCCACAGGGGCTTACCCGAAGTACTGGACTAGTTGATGCTTTCCCTAATAAACTCTCTGATGAAAATGACAGTAAGATTATTAATTTTGCAGGTACATCAAGCTGGAAGTGATTGCCAGTACTCTAGAGGATATAAATAGAACTCAAAATGATTCTGAAAAAAAAAAACAAAAGCAAAAGGGATCTAAAAAAAACAAGGATGCAATTCAACCAGTAAAGTGCAGGTTAGCATGCTGAGGCAAAGAAAATCAACTAGACAATTGCTGTGCGGGAATAAATAGGTAAAAAGGGCACTGCTGTAAGCTTCTGAGGAAAAGGATCTCAAGCTCCAGATGGCTCAGAACACCAAACACCCTCTCCCATAATGCCATGAACTGGCAGAAAAAACCTAAACCTCAAAGAAACGCAGGGTAGATCAGTAGTCAACCCTACCTGCTCCATTACACTTTAAAGCATTAGGTTGTCAACATGATCAGGCATGTGAAATCCCTTAAGTTACAGCCCTTGGTTGTGAAACATTCAGAGATTAAAATACAGTTGTTCTTGGGTTCTTCAGGGATACAGCACAAAGCCTGCCTCTTTCTAAAACCTTTGCCTACTGATCAAGGCTTCAAAGAGCAATTAATCTCTAATCCCCACAGATAGGCCACGAAGAAAGCAAAAATTCTAAGCTGAGTAGAAGTAATAAGGAAATTATAGCCAGTATGTCCAGAAGACATTCATCTCTGGACCTAAGATAGCTAGATTATGTGATAAAAAGATGAGGTGCTACTTAAGGTCAGTGTTTTTTCATTTATTTTTTTTCCCCTTCTGACTGTGATTAACATAAATTAAAAATACTAGGATTTCTGCTTCTTCATTTTCTGTATTAAAGAAATACACCATAAGTAAAGCAACCTGACTTGCATACTGATTTTTCCTGTATGATGACACAATTCCAGCAAAGAATCAGGATTCCTAGTAAACAGAAATTAAGGATGGAGCGATGATCTATTCAGCTCATTGTGTGGGTGTCTGAGATCAGCACCAGATGTCATCTCTCTTCGCTGCTCCCATACCTCAGCACCACATAACATACTAGAGGACTAACTTAACCTTTCCCTCGCTTCCTGCTTGCCTCCTGGAAAAGCAGCTCATTCCAAAAGCATGTCCTAAATCTTGTTCTTGGAAAGATGAGCTGGTAAAATACTACGCATGAATCAGTACACATTTTAATTCTCTCTCTCTCCCCTCTTATTTACAGCTAAGACGGATTTATAAGGAGACTTTAAAGCACATTGCCCCACCCCTGCAGCCCTGCAGAATCTGGCTCATGTAATGAAGAATGGCTAGGATGTCCCGTCCCTTTCCGCTCAAGTCCAGATTCATCCTCCTTCCCCATTACTACTGTGGTGGTATCCTGCTGCCTTTACTTTAAATTCACTCTACTGTAAAACAGCTTCAGCAACATGATTTTTACATAATTTTTCCCTTAAGCAAATGCCAGGAAATAAAAGTCACTAATTTTTCAGAAGTCTAGAATTCAAAAATTGCATTTGTCACCTCCTCATGAGGAATTCTTTTTTCTGTAATCAGTGCCAAGCAATTCCTAGGCACATTAGTACAGAAGCAAGTTGGGATTCATATGTGAAAGTAATGTGATGTTTAATAATTTAGTTAGAGAACGCTGTAATCTCTGTAAATGTTTCCTGAAGTCCTTGATTATTAACATTTATGTTGTTCCAATTAACGATGAACATTCTTGATGGTTTTGCCAACATAAATATGGCCTGTTTAAGCAAAGTACTCCCCAAAAGCACAGATTTCAGTGGTGGTTTTTTCTCCTACAGATGTTTTATCTTGGCACTGGTCAGCCACTCACCGTTTTCTGCCAGCTTCAGTGATCCAGAACGTCTGCTCTCAGGTTTTGGCAAAGGCACAAACGTATAAGACTGTAAATTCTCTGGGAATCACAAAACTGTGTTACCAGTTTTGCAAGTTTTGACAGAGAACTCAAACTAACCTGTCATAGTAACAGCTGAAGGTATTGCACTATTTTGGGATGTTGCTTTGGGCTTACAGCACCTCAGCTGAACAAAATTTTTATTCTAGGGAATAGCTACTGTTGTATTTCCTTGAATGAAGGGCACATCTACCTATATAAATTCAGCAAAACCATGTAGGGAAAGGTGAGCAAATGCTTAAGTGTTTTTAGGACTGCAGCAAGCTCATGATCCTGGCTATCTAGGGACAAGAAGTATAACCTATATAAGCACACCTGTGAGAGGAAAAAAAAGTGAGGCTTATTATGGTGCTTACTACAGTTCATCATTCTTCCACAAACTATGACTCATGCTTTAAGCTGACTTTTATTACAGACATTAGTCTAGTCAAATAGTAAAAGGTATAATGCAAGCCAGCTATTTGACTTTTACGGATTTTAATATTACAAAGTACAGAGGGAAAAGCCGATTGCTCCAGAACACTGGTGCTTAAGGACATCATAGAAATCAGTAGAAATTCCTTAAGGAAAGGTCCCAGTCCTTCTCCCCTTCAAGTCCATAGCACAGTTTTAACAGAGGAAGTATTAGGTACAATATTTGGACCCAGAGGAGCAACATTACTGAGATATTGAAAGAAATCGGATAGCAAACAGATCTGTTGGAAAACGGACATTGGATAATGTCCATTCCATTTTCCACTGATTGGCACATACAAAGAAACATGAACATCAGCTGAACCTTCAGCTCTCAAACAATGATAAGATTTACCTCTAATTATTCTGGCAGTTTACACTAGCTGAGAAACTGGCATCTAAATTCATAGCAATGCAACTCCTTGTCACCCAAATGTGCAACTGAAGTCATTAAAAGTCCTACACACTTTCTAACTGCTATGCTAACAAGTCAACAGTCCTTTTTTATTTTATAATGAAGAAAAGAAATGCACCTTTGTAGAAACAACAAAAGTGCAGCTACATATATAAATTAGAACACTTAAGAAAACCCAATCTTTTTTAAGCTCTCCCCCAGTTTGTCATCTCACAGACTTAGCATCCAACCCACTGTCAATCATTAAGGCCAGACTGCATTCTGAAAAAAGCCAGGGAGCTAGCTAAAATGAAACTAAGGATGGATTTGACAGATGCGCTGTTGCCATTTATAAACTTGTTTTACCCCATAGTCCATTCTTAGAGGACCAATAGGAAGAAATACATGCATCCATCTCAATGGTTTCATTTTGTGCTTTGGCATTTTAGGTCCTCATCAGAGTTTTTAAGTTGTCAGAGTCGTGCACAAGGACATCGTGCTAAATATAGTGTGAGTGTAATAGCAGAAGGGGTGGTGTAAGCACCTGAAGCTAAAGCCTCACAGTGACTTCTTCCAGAGCACTACATCAAAGCTCAAAGGCAATTTAGGCTGCAGCAACAGTTTGCAATTTTGAGGTCTACTCAGCGGCCCACTCTATTTCTTCCTGAAAGCCCTACAAAATCTCACTGACTTCAAGTGAAACAGGAGCAAGCCACCAGCCTTGACATTATTCTCACAGGAGTGGTTCACAGCCACAAAGTAAATCTGATTTTGCTTCAATGCTGATCCTCTCCTTGTTTGTGCACTGCCACCCTGCATATTTAGCATGGATAGTCATTACGAGAAATCTGCAAACAATGTTAACTAATTAGGTAAGAAATTTGTCATTCCAAACTTCAGCTGTGTTTCAGTTAGTACTACATTGTCCAATAGAAATAGTTGCATATTCCTTATCAGAGAATATCAGTACCATTACTACACGTCACATTCCTGCAAATGCTAAGTATTGCTGTAAGATTTTCTTTTTCACAGCTAAAAAAAAAAATAGCAGCTCAATTGCTATAGTCACTCAGTTTCCCAAGAAAGCTCTTAAAGATCACGCTTTTCTGAATATGCGCTTTCCAGTTCGGCTCAACACATTGGGCTATAAGAATTTGGTATTTCAACGCTGTTTGGGACTCAGCTTTGTTGTAAACCAGTTTGGAATTGTGTACACGACAGTAACACAATCATGTCATTTTAACTCTTAGCAGTCGTTATGCGCGTTCGGCAACGTGCACTTCCTAGGCGGCAGCTCAAGAGCTTGGTGCTTGGATCCAAGTAATTGTAATACAGTTTAATAATGCAACATATCCTGCTGCTTAGGCGCTCAAGCTTGGTGTTCAAAAACACAAGCGAACGTGTAGAGGAGAAATGGGCACAGCAGCTTAGGTAACACACAGAAGGAACTCTGGGGTTTGCTTTCAGACAGCAATTGAACCTTGGAGGTTCACAGACATTTTGTTGATCATTTCTGTCCCACCATTTGCAGCTTAATTTCAAGCATCTCTATACCTGCCGGTTCGAGTTGGGGAAGAAAATGAAACTTCCAAATGAGAGAATCTGCACATACAGGGTTATGTCCTGGTTGCCACACTGCTCCTTTCTTTCCAGCGGTTCTGCTCTCTTTACCCAAGCCGGTATGTTTGTTATCACAGAAGTTGCAATATCGACCTTAATATGCCAAGAGACCACAACTAAGACTTATTGCAGTACTTTTAAAAAGACAGCCTAAAGAGAGGAGCCTAGCTGCACAAAGATTTGGCTGTCAGAAAAATTAATAACAGTCACTGTGCTTCTATGACAGAGGAAGGGAGTTCACATCAAATGAGTGTATCTTTCGATGACACACTATACAAACAACATTACACTCACTTGTTAGTCACACTTGTAAGCATCCTTGTGTCAGTAGGAGACCTCATGGCTTGCCAACAACAGATACTTCCAAGAGGTCTTTCCTCCCGAGTCCTACAGACATACGGACAACACGCACTCAGAACTGAGTAATGCATCCAGAGATGTTTCTCATTAATTTCAAATGGCTCATGAGAAAAAGTACCAGAGTGGAATGCAAGAGTTACAGCTGGAAGGAACATCCCAAAACTCATGATAAATTCATAGACTATATTCATAGCCTGGTGATGAGAAGTAAATCAACCTTTTTAAGGAAAGGGATAGGAGACAAGGCAGTCATATGTATTGTGCATATACGTATTTCTAGAAATGCTTAAAACTAAAAAGTGAAAAACTAACAAAAATGCTTAGGCAATTACATAAGGCCATTAAACCGTGTCTGTAAAGGGTGAATGAGAAAAGTCAACAACAGTGAAACTACCAAAGAATTTATGTAAGTGGTGGGAGACTGCAGTCGGCAAAGGTTTACACCAGCTGAGAATCCAATCTGTTGTCCTTTCAATTCTGAAATCAAAGAAACCTACTGTCGGTACTGATAAAGACCCTCAAGATTTCCCACATAGGCACTAGTGCTGTAACCAAATGCATGAATCCAAACCCTTCTGCCTATTCAAACACTAGTGAAACAGCTAGAGGTGAAACACCTTGCTTTTGTTCAGTAAGAAAATCCAAGAATTTTTTTATATTAATTGGAATGTAAACAAAATACCGGTAAAAGAAAAAAGCAAAAAAAATTCAGAATATTTCTGAGACTGCATAAATAAAAATATTCAGACTAAAATATCTATTTTCATTTTTTCACAGCACAAAATTAGAGAAAATAGTCACTAAATATTCTCTCCAGCTGCAAATTTTCATTATACAAGATCTGTCAGAAATTTTCCAGCCAGCTAAAAATCAAACTTACAGTATTCAATCCTACAATAACTTAAAAATATGGTAGTGTAAATGAAGTAGAATCCATAAAAATCTAATGTTCTGTCATTTTAAATTATCCTTTTATTCTAAAAGCAACAGTCGTAAGCATATTAAAGTTTAAATTGTAATTAATGTTGCAAGAAATATAGTCAATTTTGTACGTCATCTAAACCTTACCAGATCTTTTACAGTGAGTTAATGGGCTGTTAGTGAATCTCTTCAACATGAATCTGATCATAAAAGTGATGCTTTTCACAAGATCTGAAGCTACTCAAGCTTATTCTAATTAACACAAGGTTTGGACGAAGTTTCTGCCATGCAAAACCCTTTATAGTTTTATGGTTTGTGTTGTTTCAAATGGAGTAACTGAAGACTGAAAAAAAGGAGAACATGGTCAGTTTTGTCTATAAATCTGTCAGAACCCACTTATCACAAGATTGGGCTATTTGCAGTTCGTTCTCACCATCTCTGGCTTTGGGTCAATCACTTCATTGCGTTGGACTTCCAGAATTCTTCTCTATCCCTATTGATGTATCTTCTCCATCTTAAGCTCTACAGAGATGAGATCAGCGATACGAGCAGTAGTCAGGATGTGACGATATGACACCAAATAGCTCCTGCAAGGTTTTGTATTCCTGATCCTTTCCATTTGGCTTCACTCTATGGTAATATCTCTTGATCATATCACATCTTCACTGTGAAATAAATTCTCAGTAAGCTGGTATACTAACTGGAAACTGCTGAAATGGTCAACTGTTGACTAAAGGGGTCATAGCTCTTATTTTCTCTCTCATGGCATGTGTCCTGGTTTGAGTTGAAACAGAACTAATTCTGTTCAGTAATTTTCCTTTTCAGCTCAGTCTCTAACTGCACTTTCTGAAATTAATGACATCTTTTTTGCAGACAGCATCTGTTTCTAGCAGTGATAACGCTCTACGTTTACAGTTACCACCAAGGACTGGTGTGTGCAGAAAAGCTCTTGCCTATACCTGCCCCTGCGCAGACCAAGGTCACAGCTAAATCTTGCGTACCACATCACGGACGTAGAAAGTGAAAGGCCACACCTGCAGGAAGGAGTGGCCAAGACAGGTGATCCTAAACCTACCAGTGAGGTATTCCAGCCCATACACATCATATCTGGTATAAAGCTGAAGGATCACAAGGGTCAAGCTCTCTTCTTCAAAGGACAGCATCTGAGGACAACTCAGTCTGTTCTGCCTTTGATCCTGACTAATATGTTTCTGAATCCAGCTCCTGACTGTGGCTCCCATCTGCCACTGAGTCCAGCCTGGGACTTCCCCAGTGCCTGCTCCACAGCACCAGTGGTGACAGTAATGTAATTGCTGTCAGAGGGGTTGGATTTGACACTGATTTTGTATTTATTTGTATACATATATAATTCCAATTTTAGTATTATTATTTTCATTAAAGCTGTTTTAGTTTTCTTTCCTAGACCGTAAGTCTCTCTCCTTTATTCCCTTTCTCTTCCCCTTTGGGAAGAGAGAGGGGTTAAGAGAGACCAATCTGTCATTTGTTTAGTGGCCAGGCCTGTCTTAAACCTTGACAGTATGTTACAACTCCCTACCTACCATTTATAGTATAGTGGAATACGTCCCTAATTAAAATGTGAAAGAGATCTGAATTATTCATACCCATGAGCTGATCTTTTTTCTTCACAGTTGCCTTGCAAAATGAGGGACACCAAACTTAAGTCAAGACCTCAAAACGCTGCTTTAATGTTACCACATAACTAGTGTTGCAAATTCTCACTCACCCTCGTCTTCCTCTGACCACCTGCAGTAATCCTCCAGAAAGTAGTTGCTGTTCCCGCACGTTTGTAGTGACTGTAATCACAACTCATTTAGTAGCAGTTTGTTGAGATTGTGTGAAGATTAAAACATTAATCAGAAGACAAAACCAGATGACCTATAACAAGCATTTTAATAAGCATCTGAATTCCCACTACAAACAGCTCAATCAAGTGTTTGTGTAAAGTCCTGGCTGTATGCTTCCATACTACTAATATTTTTGAAGCTATACCAAAAAATGGTCTAAAATCTGCTGTATCATTTGCAGTGGAAAGTTTGGTTTAATAGATATATTTTAATAAAAAGCTCAAGATTTTTGCTCTTTATTTAAGAATTTCAGTGGAAAAGAATATGTTAGGGAGTACAGATTTCAGTAAAAATTGAATATAGGTCTTCAACAGTGAAATAATATGGAGAGAAAAAAAGATTAAATACTGCAATATAAGTTTTAAATATGATAAAATGCTGATTGAAAATAGCAGAAAGATCCACCTTATGAGCACCTTCTTTTCCTTTTGAGCTCAGACAGAACAAATCCACTTGATTTAATTATGTAACTGAAAGCTTACTATCTTGAAGTATTTGGTTTATAGCCCAAATTCCTAAGCTTCTAACAGATTTGTAAATTATCATCAACCTTGGCTACAGTTTCTATCCATTCATTAGTTTGCTTGCTGTGGCAATGTGTATGCAGCTACTAAGAAAAAGCACCAGAAGCTCTTGAAGTGGCATCCAGACAAAAAGAGAGGTCAGAAATTATTGGTAAATATGAAGGCTGTGCATAAAGCATCACAGAGAGAAGGTTTGAAGTGACAGAAAAATATCCATGTACAACATTTATCAAAGCAATACCCCAAAAAGGACAAAGAAAGTAATTCATCTTGGTAAGAACATGAAGCAAGAAGAACATAAAATAAATATCCATAAACTAAACCGTGATTACAAAATCTGGACCTTGGAAAATAAGCTGTTTGAGAAATAAAGTACATCAGAGCATGACTTCTGCTAAAATCTAGAATCAAGATTTAAAAAATCAGTCATATAAACCAGTGTATTTTCATTAATAAAGAAGATATTTACATCCAAATATAAAGTATTGAGTTTCAAACCATCTGTATGACAGTAATGCTACCTATAAATCACGTATATCAACTATACATTATTTCCTGCACTTATAAATCAGTCATATTCACAAAGCAGTTGCCTGACTGGGAAATCATTTTCCTGACTAATAAATCAGGTGCCACCAGACACATAAATTACTGATAGGAGTCACAAATCTTTTGACCACTAGGAACATTTAATAAATCAGAAACTCAGCGTACATCAAGTGTTCGTAAATTCTCAATTATGAACAATTTAGCAAACCAATACCAACACAGAATCCCCAAACACACAAAACTGTGCAGCCATAGAGACTACACTTGCTTGGAGGGTGCTGGTAGAGTTGGTTTTGGGTGGGTTTTTTTGTTTGTTGTGGTTTGGTTTTGTTTGCTTTTGTTTTTCAAGCTAAAGCTTCACTGTATCCCCTATTCTATTTGCCAGCGTCTAATGTATTCGGAGTTTGTGTGCTCGAAACTGGAAAGCAATTTAATGCTTTGAAGGTTGACAGACAGGGAGGTAGAGAAGAAACAGGAAGAAGTAGATACTATGTAGTTCAGAGGAAATAAAAACTCAACGCATTTTAGTTTGAGGTAAATAGTATACTTTGGTGGACTTGAAATTATTTTCTTCTAATCCAATTTGACCACTACATTGGATAACCAATTATTCATAAAGGATTATCATCATATTAAAATCCTCCAGATGAAAGGCATTGACATTTTTAGAGTTACTGAAATAAGTAAACCAGGTATAGCTAACAATTAGATTTTGCACCTTTATGAAAAATGCAATTTTAAATTTTTTTATTTTTTTTTTTTACTGTGAGTGTGATGAAACAGTGGCACAGGTTGCCCAGGGTGGCTAGAGTCTCCATCCATGGAGATATTAAAAATCCAGCCAGGCAACACAGTCTGGCTGACCCTGTTTGAGCAGGGGGTTGAAAGATTCCCCCCCACGCTTTAATTTTTTATTGAAAAAAAAAAAATCTCTGACAATTTGAGGGAAATCCTTATTAGCCTGTGAATAACTGAGGCTGATTCAGTATTGAGTAAATTCTACCCTTTCTCACATTACCTATTTACTCATAGTCAAGCATCAGTAATATTCTCTCAAGAGTTTTGCATGATTTTGTTCCGGTATCTGTACTTAAGAGTATATATTAAATGATAAATATTTTCTGAAGAATACATAACAAGTCATAGAAGTGTGGGCTTCTGTGGGTTCAGCTAGAATATTTGATTACAATAAATTTGGTATTGTGTAATAAACTTTTGTCTAGTAGAGGCAGATGGTTGGGTCAAGTGCTGGAGTTCTATTCTATAAGGCGAAATAGAAATAGAAAATGCATCTGATTTCCCAGACAATAAAGGCGAGACATTAGTATATATTAGCACGGCCACAGAACTTTCCTTACATGTGAAAGACGACAGGGACAGCGATTGCTGTCATCTTTCTCTATCCAAGCCGTAAGAGAGACAATTAGCCCACCTGTTCTTATAATGCACCTTCTAAAGACCCACCATCATTGTCCATGATGCTTTAGGACCAGATACTGATCTCCTCCTTGATAGTGAAAAGCACCTGATTCCACAAGTATTTAATCCCCTTAGTCAGAATAGAACACTAACAGAACAAGAAACAGATTCTATCCAAATGCTTGCGCAGAAATTCAACATTATATCCTCTCGCACACAGAAAAGAAAGCAGTAATGAAAAAGTTAATTCCTCCAGCGCTCTAAGTACAGCATTTCATCACGTGTAACAGAGTTTGCAGCTAGGAAGATAATTACTGAAGGATAATAGCAATTAATAAAGACTACAAGGTTCAATGAGAGACTCTGTCCAGAGGTTCAGCCATTCAGCACCATAGACCACCTAACCAGGATGAAGAAGCTGATGAAGTGTTCTACAGGCAGCTGGGTACGGTCTTGGAATCATTAGCCCCTGTTCTTGTGGGGGACTTCGACTTACCAGATGTCTGCTGGAAATACAACACAGCAGACAGGAAGCAGTCCCAGAGATTCTTGTGGTGTATGGAAGATAACTTCCTAACACAACTGGTGACCGAGTCAGCTAGGGAAGACTCTCTACTAGACCTGCTGTTTGTGAACAGAGAAGGACGAGTGGGAGATGTGAAGATTGGTGGCTATCTTGGGCAAAGCGACCATGAGATGGTGGAGTTTTCAATCCTTAGGGAAGTAGGGAGGGAGAGGTCAGTAGAACTACCTTCTTCGACTTCAAGAAGGCAGACTTTGACATGTTTAGGAGATTGGTCGATAGGATCCCTTGGACCTAGTCCTCAAAGACAAAGGAGTCCAGGAAGGCTGGACATTCCTCAAGAGGGAAATCCTCAAGGCACAGGAGCTAGCTGTTCCTGTGTACTGTAAAACAAGCCGGTGTGGTAGAATACCGGCCTGGCTAAGCAGAGAGAATTGAGGAGAATAAGAAAAAAAGGAAAGCCTATCAGCTGTGAAAGAAGGGGCAGGCAAATCAGGAGTACAAAGGTGTTGCAAGGTTATGTAGGGAGAAAATTAGAAAGGTCAAAGCTCAGCTAGAACTTAATCTGGCCAGCGTCATCAATGATAAGAAAAGGTGTTTCTATACGTACGTTAACAATAAAAGAAGGGCTAAGGAGAATCTCTACCCTCCACTGGATGAGAAAGGGAACTTTGTGACAAAGGACAAGGAAAAGGCTGAGCTGCTGAGTTTTTGTTCTAGTAAAGTCATTAAGACATTTGCTACTGAATTAAAGAGGAAAGGAATCAAGGTTTTAGAAGATTTCCAAAGGCACAAATGGCAGCAAGAGATCCATGCCACCCGTGGCTTTTGGAAGCATCACATATACTTGTTTCTGTTGATCATCTTCTCTTCCAACTGGACTGTGCCCTAATCCACTTTATCTTCCTTTATGCCACATCCTTTGATTCCTAAGCTTGTTCTATAGCTCTATTGCCTTTCATCAGTTTTACTTCAGTCCTTAAATTTTCCACACTGGACATGTATCAGTTAAAGCAAATTAAGGCCATTAAGCTAAAGAAGGTTCAAACCAATAAGGTGCTGTTAAAATTCAAAAGTATCAGCCTGAGCTTTAAAATCAATGCAGAATGATCAAGCAGATTGAATACTTTACACAAATCTATAGCAGCTTTATAAAAATTTTAAAAGCCTGAATTAATGGTCTGATAAAACTCGTTTGTTAATTTAAGTAAGATTGGAGTTGCAGGGTGATTTACTGAACATGTGGGTTTTTAAAGAACATAAAACATTGTGCAGAATGATTCAGCAATTTCAGTCAGAATCATTTGTGGCCAATGTTGGAAACCTTGCCACACAATTTGTGCCTCCTTTTTATGATTTATAAGTGATGGATGTTTCTTGGAACTAATAATGGGATATATATTTTCACCTCTTATTCATTAGTTGAAACCTCTCTTAGGTCATTAATAAGAAGGGGAAAAAATAATAGTCTGAACTATCTTTTGATGAGCTAAAGGATTTAAAAATTATTAGTCAATTAATTCTCACAATAAACCTAAGAGATTCAGTAACCATTACCATCCTTTACCTACTGCAAATGGAGAAAGCAGAAGGACTTATTGAAGGTCACAACACTAACTGAGTGAGAGAAGGAAAGGACCACATCTTCGACAAATTAAAGATCCAACAGTCATTTCCAGGTATTAATTTATTCTCCCCTATATTCAGCAGGAATCTTGACATTGAGTTCAAACCAAAGTGTTCATTCTCAACTATAGGGTAAGAAAAACACTCATGTCCATCTATTCTAATGACCCAAAAGCAAGAAACACTTAAGACCCCATATCATTAAGTGATGTGAATTGTCACAGCTACATAAGACTTGCAGTGAAGCTACAATTTGAATCGGAACTTTTTGAATCCATGTGTTTTATTTAAAAGAAAGCAGCTAAGGCTTTAGATAAGACAAAAGGAATTATATTGGATTCCATTAAAAATTGCACTGAGTATATGGGGGAAGTAGCAGAGTATGTTCATTAGGGACAGCATACCTAATGTTAACTTTGGACTGAATAGTCCAGCAAAAAAAAATAAAATACACTCCCACTACTATTGCAAAACTACTGGGGGAACTTCAGTAAGCACAACTGGTCAAAAGGATTCTGATTCACACTTCATACGACGACAATTTGTCATCAGCAGGAATTTCTTTAGCAGTCAGAAAAAAAGAAAAATCCGGTAAGCCAATATAACTTTTAGAATGGCAGGATCTTCTCATTAAGTGAGACAATGGTGACATTCCAAAGAAAAAGAGTACTTCCAGTAAGTTCACAAACATTTATTTGTGTGCAGAAAAATTAATCTAGGCTGCAGATGAAGTTCCAGAGGTTTTTTCGGTTGAAAGTACTCAAACTTTAAATACAGAATTTTGTATCTCTTTTAGATGGGAGAGAAATGAGTTCCAAAACAAAATTCCCATAGGTTTCACTGTCCTCAGGAAGGAATTTTTGTAAATCTACTCAAATTCAAAATGACTAGAAAAGAAGCAGTGGCAACTTTCAGATGAATCTTCCTGAACCTCTCTTACAGGTTGAGCTCATCAGAACAGCCCAAAAGAGTTTTGAAACCTGGATACTAGGTTTTATTAGAACAATATATTTAAAACATAAAAATCTCAGTATAGAAATATTATGACCAAATATTCCTGTCTGCTGGTAGGAAAGATCTTTTTTCAAGGGTATTCCCTTTCCAACAATCAGTTCCACCATTTTTCTCTGCTGCAGCAAACTCTGCAAAGTCCTCTTGAGAACTCTGAAAAATATCTTTTCACCTCTGTGGCATGATCTTTTCTCCCCTTGCTGTTCTTCCACCAGCCTCCCTGCTCCAGAAGCCAGCTCTGTGCTGGGTATAGACCTGTGAAAGACAGGCACACCTTTTCCATCTCTTCATTTTCCCCTTTCATGTGCATTTCTTTCCCGAAGAGGCTTGCTGGGCCCTAGGGAGGGAGACATTTCCCCTCCTAAAAGAATATTCACCCAAGCCCAGACGAACAGCTACAGCAAAGCAAACAAGAGGTCTCTCATAACCTACCTACTGTGTTGCCCAGCAATGCATTTATTTCCCTTTTTAAATTTTTTTCCTCAAAGGAAACACAGCTTAGCAACATATGACCACTGGTAAACAAAACATACACCACCTGCCACAACGAGAAACAAAGGCTTCAATCCTGTACATTGTTTCTACAGGGCATAGCTTTAGTTTGCCACAGACTTAGGTAAGGCTTCACATCATAGTACGTGGTGTATATAAATCATACGGCCAGGTTAGGACCAAGATGGTTCAAGATAAACCAAAACTGTATAACATAGTGCTGTCTACAGTTTCTCCCGAAACAGGTATTTCTGACTACAAGCCCGAGAGTAGTTTCTGCCTGCCAGAGAAGCACAGAGGAATTCCTCCAGCAACAGCACCCAAGGAAGCATCAGACAGCTGAAGCAGTTTTCAGATTGTATACGAAGGGGATGAGCAGGCAAAAAGCTATAGAGCGAACTCTAGCTACTTTGTACGGATTATCAAACTGCAACTGGGTTGTCATACCCCAGCAGGAGGAGGCTAAGCCTGCAAAGTAAAGACTTTGAATAACACAAGCCCCCAGATTTAAAGCAGGAGATACAAATGGAGGTGGTGTCTGGAGTCACATTTAGGCCGCCCGTTGGGAAGGAACAATTTTGGCAGTGGAAGGAAAGTGGAAGTGTTTTCACTATTCCACAGCATAGGTAGTGGACATAGGTGGGAACTAAGCAGCATGCTACCAATTTCCTGAAAAATTAGTTTGTTGGAAATATGCAAAAAAGAGTGATATGGCTTTATTCATACCCAGTAAGATGTCCCATATCGAGAGTATTTGCAGAAAAGGCAGGGAAAGCATCACAGAAAGGACTATGGAGGCATTTATACTGTTCCTTACAGTCCTTTGGAACTGAGCAAGTAGGAAACATTTTTCATGTGCTCTTAAACACACGCTCTCTTCTCCCACCACTGTAATTTGATGCAAAACAGTCCTAGCATTTATGTAGCCGTGTCTTATCCACAGGTTTTTAAGCACATTGTGGAAAAGTAGATATGTATCATTACCACATTATGAATCAAGCTTAAATATAATAGAAGCCTGGCTGCCAAACCACAGTGTATTTGGATAATGTTAAGTTCAAATGATCAGCAGTCAAAAGAAGAGGGAATTACAGCGACTGTTTATAAATGGAGGTTTGGATAACTGGGAATTTACTGTATGTAACCATATATTTGCCACACAGTGTTACTAAATATAAGAGTCCACTCTATCACATAGTAGCTCTGTAAAGCCAGATGTGGAGAGGATAGGTGCCCCTCAGACTTGAAGAGATCTCTCACCCTTCCAGCTGATCAGATTTGCCAGAATAACAAATAGAAGCAACTAAATCAGTAGCCAGATAAACCAACTTTGCGTTAAGAGTTAAACTTGATGTTGGGGATGAAATTGCTTAGAGCTAAAGTATTGGTGACAGTGTTAGGGGCAGAGAGGAAAAATACAGAACTTTTCCTGTAATATGAAGTGCATACTGTTCAATTTCCCCTTTTTACCTTAGACCCACAGAAAATTCCAAATTAGGAAAATGTACAGGAAGGCGATGTGAGAAGAGAGCGTATTTGTGAGAAGTGGAAGATGCGGAACTGAAATTCTGCAGCAGAAGAGGAAACCATGAGTGTCCTAAATTTATTAGTGCCTACTCTCACTTACCTAAAGCCTATTTCAAAACATGGATATTTACTATTTACTATTCCCAGATGTTTAAAAAACAAAACAATACTACAACCAAAACCTGTGAGCTCTGCTTGAGCACAGAAGAGCCCCACATTAAAGGGATCCAGCAAAGAAGGGGAGAGTCACTTCTCTCTGCAGACAATGTTTTCCTGGACTCGTACAGAAGCAGTTTGGTTCCAATACCACTTCCTTTCCCCCTCCCAACACCCACAGTTGCAGAAATGCCTCTGTCTACATGTGGCCAAGCACATAAAACCTAGCAGTATGGGCTAGCTGCCCAAGTAACCATTTCCCACCTACCATAAGGAAGACTATTCACACCAGAAAGAGTCCCAGGGACTAGACCCAAGACAAGCATCGCTAATTTGACCATGCTGACCAAAATGTTAGCATGTCAGTTGATATCAGCGTGTCATGTGCTTGTCAAAGTTCTTAGTCCACGACACGCACATAAATAAATTAATATTTAAATAAATCTGATCAAGTGCTTAATACTAAGTTATTTTATTGCTTACTGTGCTATACATTAACATTTTAAAAAAAAATTTCTTACTATCTTCAAAGATCCTATAAAGAGAATTTCTATCTTGTAGCTAGATTAGAAATCTCTCAGATGTAGGTAGGATGTCTCTGATGGGGTGGGAATGTTTATCTCCCTCTAAGTGGTTGCAATGCTGCCAACTCTGAACTCTATTCACAGTCCATCCACAGGCAGACATTGGGACTCCACTATTGACAGAAAGATCAGGACACTTATTAATTCTTAAAAATATGGAAAACTCATCACTTAGTTGCATTTACAATTTTACGTTCAAACACTATAATTCAGTACAACTTTCATGAGGCTTCGGTGGGATTCCATTTCCTATGGTGGTCGTATTTCATAGACTCGCACAAAGATTCATTGAGGTCGAAAAGGTTTTCTAGAAATTTTCTAGTTCAATTGTCTTGGTCAAAGCAGAGCTGACTAAAGCAAGGTTGCTCAGGATGAAGTCTAACTAGACACAGAACATTTCCAAGAATATAGACAAATTTCCTGGGAACCAAGCCAGTGGAAAGCCACTCTCTCAGTAATAAGTTTTATTTATAGTGCATAAATGGAATTACCTGTATTTCAGTTTACACCCATTGTCTCTTGGCCTTTCACAGGATACTACTGAGAAGAGTCTGGCTCCACCTTCTTTACTCCCTCCCAAGAGGCATTTAGGTACTTTGCTAAGTTAGGCAAAAGGCTAAATAATCTCAGCTTTTGCATCTTCTCCTTACACAATGGATGCTCTAGTCCCTTAATCACTTCAGGAGACCTTCAATAGACTCAGTCCTGTATGTCCATGTCTCTTATACTGGGAAACACAGAACTGGACACAGCACTCCGGTTGTGGTCTCACCATGGCTGGGTAGAGAGAAAGGATTATCTCCTTTGACCTGCTGGTGACACCCTTCCTAATGCAGGCCACAATGCAGCTGGCCTTCCTTGCTGCAAATTCACACTGCTAGCTCACAATCACCTTGGTGTTCACCAGGACCCTCCAGGTCTTTTTCTACAAAGCTCCTTTCCAGTTAGTTGACCTCCAGCACATACTGACACATGGGGTTATTCCTCCCAAGGTGTAGGAGTTCAAACATCCTTTGGTTGAACTTCAAGAGATTCCTCTCTGCACTCTGTCCAGCCTATCAAGGTCACTCTGAATACAATCATCTTGTCTATCATTTAACCCCAGCTGGCAACTAAGCTGCTTGCTCACTCCCTGCCAGTGGGATGTGGGAGAAAAATCAGAAGAGTAAGAGCAAGAAAACTGAGATAAAGGCAGTTTAAACAGGTAACGCTGCTCACGCAAGGAAAACAAGGAATTAATTCATTACTTCCCATCAACAGGCAGGTGTTCAGCCATCTCCAGGAAAGCCAGACTCCGTCACAGATAACATGACTTGGGAAGACAAATGTCATCATTGTGAACATCTCCACCTTCCTCCTCCTTCCCCCAGCTTTATATGAGCATGATGTCATATGGTGTGGAATATCCCTTTGGTCAGCTGTGGTCAGCTGTCCTGGCTGGGTCCCCTCCCAGATTCTTGTGCACCCTCAACCTACTCGCTGGTGGGGCAGTGTGAGAAACAGAAAAAGCCTTGACTCTGTAAGTGCTGCTCAGCAATACTGAAAATAGCCCTTTGCTACCCATGCTAATTTGGTCAAACCCAAAACATAGCTGCATCCCAGCTTCTATGAAGGAAGTTAACTCAGCTAAATTCAGCACAACCAACCATTCCTTCCAGTTTTGTATCATCTGCAGACTTTGAGGCTACACTCTCCCCATCGACCACATGATTAACAAATATATTAAACAGTATTAGCTCCAGTATTGACCTCTGGGATATATCACTACTGACTGATCTCCAGTTGAACTTTATGCCCCTAACCACAACTCTTTGAGCCTTAGAATTCAATCAGCTTTCAACCTACCTCACTACTTCCTTATCTAATCCATACTTCATCAGTGTGTCTGTGAGGATGTTCTGCAATACAGTGTTGAAAGCCTTACTGAAACTGAGATAAACATCCACTGATCATTTGCTTGTGTCCATCATTCAGTCATTCATACAATTCAGGCGTTATTTCCCCTTCAAAATCCATGCTAACTAATCCAATCACCTCCTTATTCTTGATATGTTTGGAAGTGGTTTCCAGAATTATTTGCTCCATCACCTTCCCAGGAATCAAGGTAAAGCTAGTAGTTTTTCCAGGTCTTCCTTCTTGTCCTCCTTGAAGATAAAAGTAAACAGGGCTCTCTCTGAGTTCTCAGCGACCTCCCTCTATCAGGGGCCTGATAACATGTGGCTTGTTTCAGTTGTCTGAAGGCCTTTTCTGTTCTACCAACTTCCAGACTGCTTGTCTGGATGAAAAATGCAGACATTTTCATTGGTAGGCAAAGAGGCTAGTGTTCAGTATTGAAATAAAGTTCTTTGTTTTCCATCTTCAGCACATTTTACCTGTCGATCTCCATGCCTTACATAACAGACATTTCCAAGTATTACTATTCATACTTAAGGCAGAGCACAGAACGTAACTTGTTACCTCCAAGTACAGTGGGTGCAAATCACGGGGGAGCTTTTTTGTGGATACCTAGCGGGAAGCAGCTATTAAAGTAGCCTAGCTGATGAATCATCTTTCAAAGAATACAGCACTCAAAACATGTACAGGACTTGCAGATGCGAAAAATTAACTGGCTGCCAGGTATGTAAAATGACTCTCCCATCTCACCTGCCACTCTCACTTTCATTTTTAAGCAGCAGAAGCTGTCCTATTGTGGGTGGCGAAAATAACTGAATAAAGAATATGTCAGATTTCTCATAATGAATCGTTAACTTATGTTCTGGGTACAGACATATTCAGAGATTTTTGGAAAATTTGCAGTCAGCCTTTATGAGCAACCCAAGACACCTGCTGCTTCGGAGCAGCTGAGAGACTGGCTGTCACACTCTCCTGTCAGATGAACAGATGTAGAAGTGTGTCACTATCATACTTTCTTCCCTGGGTTTTAGTTGTATTTCACTTCTGAAACAGTTGGGTAACTGTCATTTAGTCATTTTGGCTAAAAAAAAGTGACAGGACAATGAAGTTGGGTTGCCATGAGGAACAAGGATTGACATACTGTCCACAGAACCCAGCAAGCCCTCCTTCCACCCACCCTCTTGGTAGATCCCTCCAGCCTTCTAAGGCATTCATCTTAGAAGCACCTATAGCAGAGGTTTGTGTCAATCTCTTCCCATCCTTCCTCTCTCTCCTTCCCCCTACTCTAAGCTCCAGGAGAGCCTGCAGGGCAATCGGCACCTCTGAATACTTCGAACTTTCTTGTTCAGACAGTTTCCTGTGGGCAGGATCCTTAGTCCAGTGCCTCTTCAGGATCAAATAAGGTCTGATTGGATAACAACCCTTGCACTGCCTAGAAGTCTGAATGCCATCTGCAAATTGTTGCTTCAATAAAGAGATTCAAATTAGGTTTCACTCAATTGGGCATCTCAGAGGAGAAAGTTTTCATAATTCTGCTGTCTGCTTTTTCCATTTGATCTATCAAACTGATTTCTAATTCACATATTATCTAGTTGAATTCTACCCTTGGCTGTGCTTTTTAACCTCACAAGTTCTCACTTGCATCCCACTACTGGACACTGAAAATTTCAGAACTATTCTCTAATTGCACAGGCACTGTCATGAAAAACTTCACTTGTGCACAAAGTGGGGAAGCGAAGATTACTCTTGCCTAGCACCACCAATATCAAAAGTATTACAGCAAAGTGAATAAAGTTTTTCACTTTCCAAAGTTATAACTCTGAAAGAGAAAAGGGAGCAGAATGTTCCCCCCCTGCCACTCCCCCCGCCCCTCCTTACACATCTGTTGTAGCAAAACTGACTGTTAGGCCCCTGGGCCATTAGATTGTTTATATATTCTCTCCTCTCACTGCTGAGAGCAGAGACATACTCTAAAAGTCTTCGCAAAAGTTATGATTGCTTGTAAGATACCAGGCAAGCACCCTTAGTTTTATTCTAGAACTTTCCAGAATTAATAATCCTGTGATAGTTATTTAGTCTCATCCTGTGTCCCATATGTACACACTGATAGCAATAAATAGCAGCATGAATTTTAATGCCCTGATATCTCAAGTTTGGCTGTTACATGCATTTAAGGTACCGAATGACTTGGGAACTGACTACAGGAATTCTATTTTTTTAAGTCTCATGTTGTAATAGTCGGGATTTTGGCAGAAAAGTCTATGGATAGTACACAGAGAGAGCTGGCCAGAGGCCACACGATAGGCATCAATTGCAAATTTGTGTAATCTTGATTTCAAGCACAATTGCAAGTCCCTACTCCTCCATAGAAGAGGAGAAAAAAAATGAATTAAAGCTTTACCAGGTTGTAGAGAAATCCAGAGCTGTTACTGTCACAGTACAGTAGATTTAGACCCATAGATAGGGCTACTTA
This sequence comes from Baryphthengus martii, assembly GCA_013396935.1. Taxonomy (NCBI): domain Eukaryota; kingdom Metazoa; phylum Chordata; class Aves; order Coraciiformes; family Momotidae; genus Baryphthengus; species Baryphthengus martii. The sequence goes on from VWZK01011960.1 coordinate 77,751, forward strand.
ATGGACTGCTTCATTTAAGCCAAGATAAATGTTGTTATACCTTCTGTGTGGTACATTAGGTCTAATTAAAATAGAAGGCCAGTGATAACAGGAGATCATAGTGGCAGAGACCCCCAGAGGAAGATCTGTGTGGCAGGGCAGACGCGTTATACACGCAGTCATATGACATAGGCTCGTACTTTTAAAATAGCTCTCAGTTTTGAGTAACTACGCAAAGCCTGTACTGAGCACAACCCCCCTCAGAGGGAAATTTGTCTCAAAAAATCCCCAAATGGCATATTCATCTTTTTCCCCCCAGGCTTTCTCTCTCTGCCTTTTTCTTCTCTGCTGTTTCATGAATTTCACGTTCTTTCCTCCCCTCATCCTGTCATAAGCCTTGTTAACAGCTCTGCCAGAGCTCTTAAAACAGTATGTAAATGATGCAGCAGGGTCAGAAACAGTAGTAGCTCCTCATAAAGCTTTGGACAGATCCAGTATTTCTCTCCTCAACACAGAGAGCGAGAAAATTAGAATGGTCTGGCATTGCAACCCTTTGTCGATGCTGTCAGTGATACCACTCCGTGAGCCTAGTGCTGCCCGAGGAGATCGACAGCACTCCTCACCTCCTAGTACCTTTCCCAGTTCAGTTGACATTGTCAAAACCACCAATGGCCAAATTTAAGGAGCACATAAATGACATCCTCACAACCAGTACTGCCAAAATTCTGCACTGAGTCAGCTTGTTGCCTCTCCCCTTTCTCCCTCGTATTATCTTCCATCAACCCCGTATGCAAGAATAAATTTTCAGTCCTTATTATTTCAATAACAATAGAAAACTCTAAAAAAAATCTTTACATAAGACTTCCAAATCTAGTGAGTATATTTCTCGTTCATGAAGTTTTCCTACACAAAAACTCCAATTAGAGTCCAGAAAACAACAAAAAATCTACTCTCTTCACACCCACTTAGGGGACCTCTTCTCTACCAAGCAATTCCAAGCACAAGATAGTTACCACGTGACAAAGAACCACCACTATTTTTGCTTATGACCAATTTCATGACTACCATAACCTCCTCCTCCTGGCCTAAGGCTTTGAAGTGGTGGGTTTTTTTGGTTGGTTGATTTTGTTGTGTTTTGGTTTGTTGGTGTTTTTTTTTGGGGGGGGGAGAGGAGTTTTTTGTTTGTTTGTGCGTTTTTTGTTACAAACAGCAATTTGGAAGGTACAGATCCTAAAGCTACTGGTGGAAGTGCTTTTTTTTTTCCCCATTCTGGCTCCTCTGCACAACCTGAGACATTGCACGTACTTCCCAACTACTTTACAAGAGAGTGACATAGTCCGACAGCTCTGATGCACTACTCCTCACAGTACTGTGCATATATTGAGCAGCATGCAATCAGAACAATAGCTCAAAAGCCACACAGCATATTCAAAATAATCAGATATGGCTTTGAGAAAAAAAAACAAACAAGAACAACCCACTCAACAAGTATATTGACGTAGACAAGGATTATCACACTATTTTTTTTTTTCCTTTTCTTTCTGCTCCATATGTATCTTCTTACTGCCTAACCTGCTTCAGCTTGTTTCCCTGTTCTTCCTTGAGGCTTTCGCATCACCATCTCGCAAGACTTCTATTCCTTAAAGCTGAATTACCACAGGGATCCAACAGGAACCAAAACTCAAAGCCCTCTAACAAGCTAGCTGCAGCTGCTGCTAAATCCACCATCCTCATTGCTTCTCCTCCTCCACCCCCCACTTTGCCTTAGCAAAAACAATTTCAGATTCTGTAAGGTATTAAGTGCTTTACTGCAGTATATTGAGTTAGGAGAATCAAAGACAGCAATAGCCAGTGGCACTACAAAGAAATAAACCTGTCAAGTCAAGCAAGGAAATACAGACTTATCAAAATGATTTCTGAATCTTTTTGAAGGGATTCTTTTTCCATCTTCTACTCATGCTGCCTCAGGCACCTCGCTAGAGTCTTAAAGATGGAACCAAAAGCTCAACCCACTTTTGACTGTCAAAAGCAAACACAACATCATCCTTACCACCAAAAGTTCTCCTCTTTATAAAGTGCTGGCAGACAAAAAAGCATAAAGCAAAAACATGTTTGTGGCTTTGTGTTGTTTGGTTTTGTGTTATTTTTTTTCTTAAATATGTGCTGTATGGTCATATGAAAATCTACAGCACAGCATTAAAACTGCTAGTGAACAGATGACCGCTAGATTTTGTCCAGTTAAAAGCACTTGTTTCTTTTTTTGATATTAAAGAGCAAAATTTTGCTCTCTGATACACCAGTGAAAATGTTTGATACATTACTCCACTGATATACTTAATTTCCAACAGCACAAAGTATGGATTTTGACCATATATCTTTAAGAATCTCTTCAACATTAGAAAACCAAAAGGAAAAAATTAAAATATTGTTTTCTTCATGACAAAAAAATACACAGTTGATAACATTTCTGCTAAAAGGACATTATCAAAAGACACATTTAATGCGATGCTTTTGGTTTTGAGCAGTTAGAACACAATTATCAGAATGCACGGTGCCTTTGTTCCACTCCTACCTGTATAAACTATTTATTAAATGGCTTCAGGCAAAATGCTCATAATCTGATCCAATTTGTTCTAAAAGTAGTACAGACCCTCCCCATTGGCTTTAGCAGAGATAGCTTGGGCTTTTTTCCCCTCTTTTGACTTCAGTTTATGGATCAATAAAATAGGTAAATGCACGTTCAAACTGCAAAATAAAGGACTAGGTAAAATTACCACTGATCATTATAACTATATGTGGCATTTGTACAGTACTTCGAAAATTATAAAGGAAAGAGGCGTATACATAGTATTGTTACTAAATAACTCACTCATTTCAGACCGTGTTTATAGTATGTGACTGCACATGTGTTCATAAAAGCAGAACACAACTAACGATTCTGCAGATTTACTACAGATAACAGGAGCCTATGGCCACCTCCTTTTCATTTTCAGGTAGGGAGAAGGGGGCGTGAAAGACCTGTGGCATTGTTATATCTGATCAGTGATAGAACTTAAAAGAGCAGAATCTGTTTTGATGTTCTGTCCTTTAAAAAGGTAGGAGGTGGACAGGAGGAAAGGATAACAAAACCCAGAGCCAATACTTCCAAGCGCTACGAGGTGGATAATGTTAAGCTTCAATTACTCATGTCTCTGTTGTGCAGAAACTCCAAAAGAGACCTTAAAATCAGATCCTGTGGCTCTTTTGGTCTTACAAGGGCAGTCCAAACTGTGCAAAGTGGGAAAGGGCTGTAGGCGCTTAGAGATGAATAAGTACCTGAAAAGGACACAGGCATTCATTCAAAAAACCTCCAAACATTATTTGTGTCACCTGCAATTGTTTTGAAGTTCACATCCGCATCAGATACATTCAATAAATGGAGGGTGAAGGGTGGCAACATCGTGTCTCTCGCTCATTGCTTTGTTGTGAGATACATGAAACAGCACAAAGTGTCAGTATCTCACTACATCTGAATATGATTCTCACACACACACACACTCTAGGTATGTGGTGAGAGTCTTGAGCTCCAGCCCAAACCTTTGAGATCTTACAACTAAAGATGACTTCCCTAAGGAGGAGGAAGACACTTCATAGCCTGTAAAAATCCAGTTTAGACATTTTCTTTGGAAATGAGCCTTGCTGATTTCAAGCCTCAGGCTGAGAAGTGAATTGACACTTTGTTGAGGTGGAAGACACATTTCATCAAAGATAAGCAAACAATACATAAATTCTTAGCTCCTAGTGACAGCTGGGGGTGGGGTGGGAAGAGAGAGAAGAAAACAATGACTAACAGACATGCCCCAGATAAATCCACACTGGAACTGGCAGGTGCTTTTCGAGAGCATGTTCTCTTACAGTACAAAGTCCTAATACAGTACAGACAATTTCAAAGAGAAACTGTAAGTGTTATCATAACGTGACTTATAAGAGCAAGCAGGACCAGAAGTTCAAAAGATAACTGAATGAATTTGTAATGGAAGGAATAAGTATCACCTTACACTGGATTTTCTACCCTGTATTCAAAGTAACATAATATTCAGCAAGTCTTCACCGAATCACCCACCTAAACTGACCATCTTACTATGTTTATAAAGGAAAAAAAAAAAAAAAAAGAGAAGACAGTCAAAAGCCATAGTTTATTGGCCTGTTTATTTCTTAACCTAGGTTTTGTGAATTTGTGAGGTTATAATTACTGTAGAGTTTAAAGCAGTGATCTATCCTATATACTTATTGCAGCAGGGCTTTTGTGCTATTTTCATTAGAATAAGTGAAATTGTGTAAGAATGTACCACTTGAAGTCACTGCTGTTTTCACAGCATACAAATCAAAAGACTACAAATTACTAGAAGTTACAGTTTCAAGAAAATTACTTTAAAAAATTAATTTCAGATTTTTACTGCTTTTAGAAACAGTTTTAATTTGGAGAGCATGCACTGATTAAGGAAAACAGTTTGATGTCATTGCCAAGACTCTGGACAGACATGTCATCACTTACCCAAGCCAGTTCAAACCTGAACGACTAAGGTTAAATGTTGATATAGCCAGGTCCTCCTTAAAGTCTAAGGGGTTTACCATTGACCTCCCCCGTGACAAGCTTAAAGAAATACCCAAATGTTTTTGCAAAATCTTCTCTACATTCATAAAACTACACTATTCCTATTCAGATATGAATCTGTCCAAAATTCAAGGTGATCTAATTGCCATCATTGTTCATCCCTATGAGGCTTACCACAGGAGAAGGAAACAGTGGAAGAGTTCTGTCAAGGAAATTAAGCAGAGACCACACTTTGGAAACTATGCTGTCATTTCATGACTACTTGTGTCATGAAATGTTCCCTCCAGACTCTATTTCCCTGCAGCATGCACGAGACTGGAGAGAAAAAAACGGGCACCTTAAAACTTCATTAGTAGAACCAGCTGCTATTTTATCAAAGCCAGCTGAAACAAAAATAGTATGAATAATAACCACCCCCTCCAGCTCCTCTGCAACATGAACACACACATACAGACATGCAAAAATAATGTCCCCTTCAGTTTTATACCAAACCCATCCATTTGTACCAAGTGTGAGGTAACAGTTCAATTTTCAAGTGAATGAGAGAATTTCCTATGGGAGAATAATATCCAGATAGATATCCACAAACTCTCTAGAAATCAGTTACTAGCTCTAAAAGACAGCTCATCTTCCAGGTTTAAAATTAATGTGGGAATGAGAAATCAAAAGAGAATTATTAGAAATGCAATCTAATTAGTCTAGAAATTATGGTGTCACCCAGTACATCTGGTGAAGCCACCATCAGATCTGAACACTCTGAGCCCACTGGTCCAAATATAGTTTAGGACTGACACTGGGAATATGTGCTCAGCATCAAATACAAAATGCAGTGAACAGTTTTACATTGCTAGGAGGGGAAGTCCCATGTCAAGAATAAGTATGCAATCGTATTTCCGACATCCATTAATTTCTTATAATTGGAAAGCTGTTCTGCTAAGCTCTGTATTCAGTTTTTGTTTTGGTTTGCTGTCTTTTTTCCTTTTCTTTAACAAAAGAAAAAAAAAAGTTTATTAGAGAGAACCCCGTTGCCTGGTATTTAAAGCCACAAAATGTGCTTTTAAGATCAACAACATAACACAACAGATGACCTTCACTACCAGTTGTAGAAGCAAAGACTGCTGAATTTGAATTTTAACAACTTGGGAACAAGACAATATGGAAAGAATTGTCTACACTGCCAGAAAGGCAGTTTTCCACAGAACAGCAGGGGTGGGAAGCAGAAGCTGCTAGAGGTGTTTTTAAAGGATAGTTGATGTACCTATCATGGTTTTAAACAGCTGGTTCTATTCAGCTCCCTCAGGAACAGCCCTTCTAAGCACCCAGGAAGAGGTTCCAAATTCTGTTCCTGCCACTAACCGTAACTACACAAATATATCACCCCATTATGGCTATTTAATGTTTTGTAATATGTGATGTCCTGATACTCAAGCACTTACGTGCTGCAAGTACAGAACGTACTACTGGTGTGCAATTCTGCTTGAAATTACTATTGCCAGTTCTTCCAGACTTAAGAAGTGTTCTAAAGAAAGCAAGTCCTGATTTATTGCCTCTGCTTAGGACCTCAGCTCTGCTGCCGCTGTAATCAGTCACACCAAAGACAACACAGGAAAATAGGCTGTAGCTGGTGTCCAACATAACATGCAGCTACTTATCGTAAGATGTGCATTAGCAATGGGGAGGATGATTATTCCCATATTATAGCTATGGAAACTAAACTCCACGCTCAACATACCATGCGGAGAGTAACAACAGAAGTAAATCCATTCACTCCTAGAATCTACCCAAGGCCATAGTTATCCCAGTGCATGAGCACGTATTGCTGTAGTGGCATTAGCCTTGGGCAACCAAGGCAAGCTTTTGACTAGAGTTTCCTTGGCGCATACATTGCTACTAAGTCATTTCTGAAATATTTATTTGTACCGATAATACTAAATCATTTTATTTTTCTGGAACGAAACAAAGAGTACCGCCTTAAATGGCACTTTTCTACCGAGCCTCCTTCCTCTTCTTCTGTCTGACAAGACAAGACTCTTAAGGCTTATCAAGAACGGTAAATCTTAGTTAAGGCCACACACAGGCTCACAGAAACTCATTCCTGAAGTATATCCCAAAGAAGATGAAATTAAACTACAAGAACTAATTAATTCCTACTTGAAAAGATCTGCATATATACAATAATTCCTAAGAAGTGCTTTAGAAATCAACCACAAATTCTTTATGCATGAGCATTCCTTGAGGCTGAGTACTCTACAAAGTAAAGGAATTTTAAAAAGAAACCCGTCAATGTCTTGAATACACATGGATACAATAGAAAAAGCTAAACACGGAAGACTGATTATTACCCTTAAAATTATGCTAATTAAACAGTATTAACTCTAACCAATGTGCATTGTCACAGTTTGATATAACAAACCCACTATTCAAGTCTGAATTCATTCATACAGTAACAAACCCTTTTGTTCTTTTGAAACTCCTTGGAAATCAGCAATTTTTAGATCACTGCAGTTATTACCCTTAGGGTTTAGGGGTTTTTTTAATGGCAACTTTTTTTTTTTAATGTTATATAAAAAGAAAGCAATGTAAACAGACTGGATCTTCCATCAAAACTAAAATTAAGCAGCTAGGTAAATGTTATCTAGTGTTCCAGAAGCATTGCCACCCACAACTCAAATTGCAGTTGTTGAGATTCTTGTTTGCAGGGTTGAAGATACTTCAGTGTGCTGAATTCCCCCTACCCCAAAATCTTTGAAAACATAAAGAAAAATCAGTTTGGCTACTAATCAAGTACCTTTTGAGGTCTGAAAAATCCACACTGATAAATATACAGCTATCTAATACTTACAAACTACGGATAAAGCCTGGCATACTCTAAAAAAATAAATTCACGCCAAGAGCATCAACAACAGTGATAGTGACTTTTTTTCCCTTTGAGTACCAATCAGTTTTTTGCTAAAATCTTAAAATACTATTTCTGAAAATAAATTCAAGATTTAACACTTAAAACTAGCATATTGCAGAATTAGAAAGGGACAAGCACTCTGATAATGCAGTATTTAAAGCCCAGACGCTTTAAGAATGAATATGTTTTATGATTAAAAATCACACATCTCTCATCACTCCTCAATGTATTAGTTCAAATGATCATTTCTTTGGCCACATGTTTTAAACTGCCGTTGTTTCAAAGAAGAATGTTTTATAATTGCCAAAACCAAAAAGGAAAGGTGATAATCCTACCTGGCATTGATCCAAAAAACCTCAGTACTTAGTAAGTCTGAACTCGAGGATACATACAAAGAGAAAGAGGGGGAAAATAAAAACATAACCACATTTTTTTCCTCTAACAGGGAGACTACTTCAATGACATAATCAAATCACTTAATCACTGAGTTCAGAAAACAAATGACAAAGTCCATGACAAAAATACAGCATTTTGTAAACTGCTGAATTTTCTTTACATTTTTCCCCACTGTAGTTCCCCTCCTCCAATCCAACACATTACTCATCTCCTCATTCCCTACACTAATTTAGCTGCACAAGTTGATAAGCATGTCTGATATAAATAAGAAAGTATTACTTTAAAAATGCATTCAAGTTTTGGGACAGATCCAAATGCTTGCATTAGCCACAGAAAAACCAAAATGAATTCACATTAAGGTGCATTTTTCACACAAGCTGTAGTTAAATCTTAACAAAAACTTAACAGCGCTCTGTATCAAACCTACTCATATGTACTTGAGCTTTTTTCAGAGGTAAAAAAAAAAGTTCATAATTAATCTCAGTAATTTCAGTCTAAGTAACTTCACTGAAAATAGATAATATGAAGGAAGCTTGTACTCAACAACTGTAGAACCTAAGAATACTTACTTTTCAGCTTCCAAACTTCAGTTATGTCCAACAAGTTCCCAGCTTACAGAGCTAAGCAGCACCATTGCAGGATCTTACTGCATTCAGAAGACACTAATATGTCATGCTCAACGTAACTACTTCATGCAGTCTCTAAAACTATTTCATAAAAACTCTACAAAGCATAAGGAAAGGGTAAACCACTAGAAGATACTGATCCATTTCACCATAATAAGAAGGCAACTCACAAGATCAGTAAATTGAGCCTCAGCTTCCACTGGTGTTAACAATCCACACCAATCCACACCTTCTCACGTTTCCTATTTAGCTTCCTATGTGGGAAAGGTCAGATGACCCAGTCCCAGCAGATTTCATTTAGCAAGGGTGGAGCCAAGAGGCCTTGTGGAATAGGCTTATCTACTTGGCTTCAATATATTCACGGTTGATTGAGTGCTTTTTGTCACCAATAGAAACAAGGGGTTTAATGGTTAGAGCTGACCTAATTAATTAGCTCCAAAGAGGTACACAAGAGTCATATTTCTGTTAGGCATTCTATGAGGAAAATTTGCATCGAGCCTAAACTTTGTCTATAGCCAATAAGAGACCTTAAAGGCAAAATTGTCGTCGTGCATTTTTCTTTGTCTAATAATAACAGATAAAGAAGACAGCAATCAGAATACCTTCCCCCCCCACCCCGCCCCCGATACTAGCATTATTTAGATTTGCCTTTCTGACATCTTTGCTCTGAGACTTGGAATGGAAAAACAAAACAAACAATGAGGCACAATTATGAAGTTATTAGGCAATGTATTTCACTTTAGTTACTACTGCGAAAAAATTCTGAAAGATCAAAAGTTATTCTGTAGAAATGAGATACCAATCTATTTAGATAAATTACTAAGGTTGAACATGGGGTAGATTCAGCTGAAGAAAACAGGAGTAAGTGGCAAGTTGCTGCAAATGTAATGCATTCTAGGCCAATTGTGCAAAAAAAAAATGTTGACTCCCACCGCAATATAGCACCTTGTTTAAGTGTTCTGCAGTTTTCTGATGTGAGGAGTGCATCATCAAATACATTAAAATCTACTTAGCTGCTGAACTACCTGGAAAGACAGATAGTAGTTTGAATATGCTTTCATTAGAATTACATCAACAAGAGATGGAACCACGGGGTGATCCATACCGCCAAAACACAAAATTTAAGATTTTCTCCCAAAAGAATAATTAACATTTGCGTGAATTTTACAAGCACTGCTTCTGGACTATTTCAATTTTAAGAGATGATGGGAATGCATGACTAGGAAAGGTGCTTCAAGAAATTCTTTCATTCAGGCCCCTCTGAAAGCCTTCCTTTCTGTCTTTTGGCCCTTCTTGCCTAAAACAGTTTGCGAAGTAATTACTTTGCCTTTGCACCTTGCCTAGCATATCCTTCCAGACAGCAACCCAAAGCAAAAGAGAGAATAAGACTGCACCTGACTATTTCTGTCTTCTGCAGTGGCCTCAGATGAGTAGAGGTCACAGTGGTGGCTGCTATTGTTGCATGACCTCTAGACAACTTTCAGTATTAAAACAGCCGTTATTGTGCTTGTAACAAGCTGGCAGAGTACGTACAGAAATGTGCCTGTTATTTGGTAGATGATGTTTCTGGTTTGAAAAGGAGAGGCCAGATCCTTAGCTGACACGTTGCTTGTAGAGACTTCATTTACCAATGTATAGGTTTTCTCAAATTTATTAAACAAGATGTAGGTCTTGGGAAAATGCAGTATCAATATTATCCAAGAAACCAAACCAAAAGAGATGGTTTCTGTGATAGAAAAATGTTATAACAAAGACAATTTAAAAAAAAAAAAGATTTATTTTTTTTTTTTCAGAGAAGAATGTCAAGGAAGTTAGAAATGGCATAAGGGTTTAGAGCTGGTTCAAATTTATAAAGCTTTTTTTTATAATAGTAGACAAGGCATCTGAAGTTTCATTCTCCTTAGTGATTAAATCACTATTAAATGACTATTTGGAGAACAAACTCAATGCATTTTTAAAGTTTCTTGGTTTCTGTCTTTTAACATCTTTTTAGCCAAAAAGTGAACAGCTCTGCAAAGAAAAAGCAGGTAGCTCTGACTTTGTAAAGAAAGAGACCAATTTTTTTTTTAGTAAGCCTTACATAAATCACAGACATACTACCTTACTTTTTCCTTAAGAGGTTGGTTCAGTGTTGCCATTTCTGTCTGCACAGACTTCTTAAAATTGTGCCACATGCAGAAAACTTGGAAGTGTTCTACTCCACAGCAAAACAGCTCATTTACCTAGGTTTCCTCCATATAGTCATTAGTGAAAGGATTTTAGTGTTCGAGACAAAACTAACATTAATTCTGCCTAATAGAGAAATATTTCTCCTTGCCATTCAGTAATTTGAATCTTAAACACTTTTAAAAGGTGAGAAAATCGATTCTGCTGTGGTTTTGGTGAAGTCCTCTACGTTATGTGTATTTAGAAAGGGTATATTGAGTTCTTTTTGGTTTAATGATACAGATTCAAAAATAATTTTTCCCTGTAATGCCATGACGATCTTCCTATAGAGGCGTTCTACTATCTACCACAGCTTTCCATGCTGAGTAATGAAGTTTGGTACATTTAAGTACAAAATGCTTTATACTGCTTTTAAAATACTGTATGCTAATTGATTTCTAGAAAGTTTTGTATTTTCTAGCATCCAATCAAATGTATGGCGAACTAAGCAATGTGAAGTTTGAATACCTTTTCTTTGAATACTCTCCTTGCTGCATAAATATGCTGAGTTTATGTTCCATCACCTCTCTCAGTATTTCATTTTTTATTGGCAGGAAAATAAATTTAACCTGGAAATGAAGAGAGAGGTGCATAGGATACAGTGACTCCAAAACGCTAAATTTAGATCAATAGATACCAATGTCAAATTTTGATCTCCTAGTGCTCCCCCTGGAAAGTGATCATAGCCGTTTCTATTTCATACCTGCAGTAACCAAACTTACTGATTTGGTACATTTAATAGCTTTCACCATAAAGTGTTCTACTTTAAACTTTTAAATGTATGAATTCAAATACTTTCCCATTCCTTTCTGAAATCTGCTTAATGGCTTTTGTTACTCTTTTGTGTCAATGATGGCCAATATTCCTTTTCCTGATCTGCAACTGTTTGCCTTATATCAGCGTTGCCAAGCCCTACTATGTGCTACCATAAATCTTAGTTCTTTGGCGTTTAAAGGTGAGCATCTACGTCCAGATTCTGTGTAGTATCTGTACATCAATTTCCAAGGGAGTTAAGTGAATGAACACAGATGACAAATTGTATCCGGGACCTTTCAAAACCCGGCCCTATGACCTCTGACTACAGTATTTATTTAGGTTGCATATAAACTATATGTACATAAACATAAAAACTCCTGGGTCCTGATCCACTCATTATTCAGGTCAAGAATCTGGCTAAAAGTTGTGGCTTTTACTTGGTTCTGTGCATGCATTTCTGTTACATCAGGTCATGGGAAGATGAGCTGGCTTGGGGGAGCTTGTGTGCACCTGGCTCTTAGACCACAGCCAAAATGTTTATTATTCATCTAGATCTGGAAGTTCAGATACAGTTTCAAATTACTTTGGCCCAACTGATTTTTGCATTCCTCACATTAGGTGTTCCTTCACCTTCTCTTCAGGTACATGGACACTCAACTCTTTGACGTTTCTTCATTGATAGACAAGCTTGGATAAATTAAAGCCCCTTTCTTCAAGTCAGTAATCCTGCCTTTGGTTTCAGTGAAAAACACAGACTCTTACAACTGGAGGTGAGCAGTGCTCCTTCTGCACAGTATAATTTCATTTCCCTTTCGAAGCTTTACAAGGAAGTAATAAAAAAAAGCAAAGGTATAAAACACAGTACCTGAGGCACAGGCTACTTTCAAGCCTGCAGCACACTATAGGTATGAAATTATCATTTCAAACAAGTGTAATATACATAATGTGAAACGTTCCAGTATGCTTTCCACATCCAATGCCCAGAATACCTTGCAATCTGCCAATGGCCAGAAAAGGGTGACCTTCATTTTAAGAATGGCAAAAAAAGGAGGGGGGGGGAAAAAAAGGGAAGAAAAATTTCTATTACGTAAGTTTTGCAAATCTGCAATTTGTTCCAGTGTCTATAAGGTATTGTAACAGAAGAAGATGCTGCAGCAGGTAAACCTGTACTGATCTTCCAGTCCAGCCTGGAAGACATTCCTCTCACTGAAGTACAGTAGATCCCATAAAATGCACAGGAAACAGCCAAAAAAATATGTATATTCACATGTTAATTTGACATGTTAGCATTGTTTACGTGTCTGGTCTTGTGTTGAGTACTTAATCTTTCAAGGGGGAACACATAATCCGGTGAGAGCTTGGTTGGATGACTGACAACAGAACTTTAAACGTTCGAGTAGTTTGCAGAGAACCAAGACAGAGAACAGAACAATTCTCTCCAAAGAGGACATAAAAACTACATGTTTCTTCTCTGGTTTATAGCGGCTTTTTTTTTGTTTTGGTGGTTTTTTTTGTTTTCAACTTAAAAGGTTAACATCAGCTATATGTATATATCAACATTTTCCTCTCCACTTTCCAAGTGGGAGTGCAATGTTTCATTACAGCCTTAGATCAGCGCGTTGATTCTAACAGCGGTTCTCTAATGCAAATTCTGAGAGCAAACAGAAGCAAACCAGGCCTTCTGCTTTGCATGAGATGCAGGCAGCGAACACATGTAAATGAGGAAAATAAACCTGCAGGAACATTTTCAGATAATTCTCATTGTCCAAAAGCTTTGAACTGCATGAAATCTTAAAAGTAGGTTGGTTAAACCTGGTAAACCCACGTTTCACCACGGCATTTGAAGTAGTGACACGGACTTGCATCACTTCAGAGCCTCAGTCACTGTTTATATTGGCACTGCCTCTAACTTTGCAAGCATGAGAGAGGCATATCTTTCTGGTTTGTTTCTGGTTTAGCACAATGAACGTCACTGAAAGGAATTTTTCCTTTTGGATGTTACTCCTGGAGGGCACTATGCCAGTATGAAGCAAAAGCCTTGGAAATACTTTTGTGTGCTTTTGTGGGTGTGTATGATCTATGCTAACGGAGGCTACACACAGGGCAGCTGTAGGTAGATGCTTCCTTGCTATGTTCACAGTAAGGAGTCGGAAAAGAGCTTCTGTAACACAAGAATTTATCTTATGAGGTTCCTTAACACAGATTTTTTTTCTTTTTGGTCTTTCAAATGATCAAATCTTCCTTGGCTGCTAGGCCTTCACAGATGCAAGGACAAACATCCACCTTGAATCCTGCCAGCTATATAGAGCAGTTTTGTCCACCTCAAAAGAACCTTTCTGAAAACCTGGCAGACATCAGAAGGGAAGAGATGTAATGATGAGACAAAACATCTAGCTTGCTCTTCTTATTTTTCTGTTGTTTTTTTTTTGTTGAAAGCAATAATCTCTTTTTTTTAATCCTAATTTCAAAACCAACTTCTGCACATGCAAGCCTTTCTATATGTGTAAAACACCGGTCATAACATTTTTGCATCCTTCACCCCAGTTGCAGCAAAATATACATCCAGTGAGGGACATTCATAGTTCAGTTATACTGAGGATAGCGGTGAGCTCGTTCAGTAGCTCTAATTTGAAGAATTTGGTTGCAAACTACACATCTGAAACTGCTGACAACCTGAAGGCAGTATGGATGCACTTTAACCTCAGCAGATTCCATTACTGCAGGGAAAATGAAAAAAAAAAAAAAAAAAAAAAAAAAAAAGGGCTCGTTCCCAGTTCTTCCTGCACCAAAACTGGGCGATGATTAATATCTTAGTTCATGCACCTACCTTGTACTCTAAGAATGTCTGTTTCCCTGGTCATTTCACCCTCCCTCTAGGCATGCGAAAGTTCCCTTGCCTCTGATAAAAATAACTCTGAAAGCACAGAGGGGAAAAGCCATAGCTTAATGCTCTTTCCTGTAAATTCCCACTTTAGCTCCTTTTATTCTTCATGACTCATCACTGCTTATTACTTCAGTTGTTCTACAGCTCCTGAAACTCATGCAAAAAACTTCCCAAAGATACACTTAAGTCATTTGCTGATATCATAGACACTTCAACAATCACTTCAAGCAGCAATTCGCTTGATCCAATGAGTATACCAAAATAAAACTAGCTACTGGTGGACTTGGGAAAAAAAAATATTTTTTTTTTAAATTAAAAAGCAATGCTTTCTATTAGGACATTTCACAAAATATGTGACATTTAGTAGCAACCAGGCTACAAAGGAAAGGCAAAATGGCTTATGGCAGTAGCACGGCCTTCATTTTATTTATATCATTAAGGGGATAATTGACAGAAGCACCCACAGTCTGCAACAATTTCAATGTCTGGCACCACTCATCCCTGTGACAGCAAAATGGGATCTGCATATCATGTTAGGGGAACATGGTCACTCTCCAAACTTGACAGCCTGTGGTACACTACTGAGTACTGAAAGTCTTAAGAGCAGGTAGCACTGAACTCAGCTGAGAAGGCAAGAGAGTGAGTCTCATTAGATAACCGTGTAACCCATCTGGCCACAAAAAGGATCCTCCAGGATCCTTCAAGAAAGGAAACTCAGGTTTTAGCCTGAAGCAACTGTTTGTAGAGAAAGACTGGGA
The DNA here is from genome assembly GCA_013396935.1 of Baryphthengus martii. Lineage (NCBI taxonomy): Eukaryota > Metazoa > Chordata > Aves > Coraciiformes > Momotidae > Baryphthengus > Baryphthengus martii. The sequence continues at coordinate 92,848 of VWZK01011960.1, forward strand.
ACTAGTTCTTTTTAACTTAAAATCCATTTTATAACTTTAAAGCTAAAGAAACAGTTGACTGTTCTGTTGAATCATATTCCAGAAGGAAAAACCCTTGTTCATGTTAAAATAAAAAGTGTGTAAAAATATAAGCAAAACCCAACAAACTTTACAACGTCTCCTATTGGAGAGAGGGAGAGAAGGCAGGAGGCTGCAGATACATAAAAGGGCAAGGTAACTTCCAAAAACACATTACCCTGCTACAAAACTACTTTATATTTAGGGCCTTTCTGTCAATGCACACTGTTTTGCAAATCACCGTGAACTAGACACGCAGTGCTAAAAAGCATGTAAGTCGTCGTTCAGTGAGTTTCTGCGGATTTTGACCTTTGTGAGCCAGTCATGCTGAGATTGGAGTTTGAGTTCCAAACTGTGGCTTAGGATACACTGTGCACAATGTCATTCTGCTCTGTAAGATACCCTGTTTAGGAAACACAGACTCTGTGGCCACTTGACTTTTAAAGTCTCTTAAGTTCCCACCTCAGTCTCTGTGTTGGGTTTAATTTCCTGTTTTCAGAACAGGCAGCCCCAATTCAACTACCACAGAGTTCTGGTCGAGGTTGCCATGTTTAATAAACAGTTGCAAGAATGAATTTGCTTCTGTTGTTAAGGTGTTCAGGAGACGTACTTCTGAGGTGTTTCTTTGCTGCTGTGACAGTTAGGAGCTTCTTTTAAAGGCAAATTTTGGGGTTCCTTAGGTAACAGCAGAATCAGCACGGCTGATGGTAACTCCATCAGACACTATGTAATATGGAACAAAATGAAGAGAGCTGACAACGCTCTTCATTGTGTAGCAGGCAGGAGTCTACTTTTTTTCCAAAATCACATAGGACTTCCTACCCTGAGAAAGTGTGGTATGATAAGACTTCCACTAGGCAAGGAAGAATGTTCCTAAGTTGTGATTTCCTACCTCTTTCTACACAAAGTAATAGCCAGGGTACCTGACAATTTCCTGGTGTTCCTTGCAATGGGCAGTATGATATGGTCCTTAGTCAGATTTTAAAATGGGGTAAACCAGAACTATGGAGTCACTGTCTGGCAAAGGATGATTCAGGGGGATTTCCTTAATTTTTTTATTTCTTTTAATACTTTTAAAAAAAAAAAAATCTTTCGCGTTTAGGGCAAAGAAGAAATGTTACAAAGGTGAAAAGAGAGAAGAAAAGTGAAATGCAGTTGCTGGGCTGTTGCTAAACAACTGCTGTATTATATAGACTGGAATAGCAATTGAGTAGTCAAACCTTTTACTATATTCTTTTTACTACATTGATGAAATTAATTCAGATTGAAAACTTTAATTATCAAGGCATTTTTATTATTGATACTGGCTAAAATATATTTTTAAAATAAAGTAAGGCTTGAAATGGAAACACTGAATTAGAATTGAAGTGGCAGCCTAACAAAATGTATCTACACAGTTTTATGATAGTAAATAACTATTCACAAACAAGTGATGATGTAAGTCTCTTTCACTAATTAAAACCTAACACAACTTAGAAACCAACCTTTGAAACTCCATCCCAGCTTAACTCTTTTGTTTTACAGAGGTAGTGATACAATACTGCTGCTTTTTGACTTGCTACCTATTCTGTTACAGATGCAGTTTGCTCCTGCAGTTTTCAGATTGGGAGCAGCCTAACTTCTCTCCGTACACAGAAGTGCTGTGGAAAAATTATAAAGTTGTTAAACTTGAATGTGCCAGGAGACAGAAATAACAGTCCCTACTAGCAAAAACTAGTTGCTCATCAAGAAAGAACTCAATGCCCTTATATGGTGCTGCAAGTAACTTCTTTTTCACAAAGGTAACGCTTTTCAAAGTGCCAAGTGACATACTCACTCCCATGGCTAGGAGCCCTGTCTGGAGAAAAACAAATATCCAGGCCCAAGGCAGTAATAGCATTGTTGCTTCCTGTTCCTGTAAATGTTAAGGAGGAACCAACACACGCTCATTCACAAAAGAGAAAAAAAAAAAAAGGGAATAGAAATATGCATGACATGGGAATTAAGCACATAACGGGACAATTCCAAACTCTTACAAATTTCAGAAATTACGCAGCTGTCTACATAAACGGAAGTTTTATTTTATATGTTCAGAATGAATCATTAAGAGCCAGAATAGATGCAAGTTTACTTACAATACTCTAGTGTGGATTATAACAAAAGGACTCAAGAGAGAACAGGATTGCTGTAAATCCCTAGTTTCTCCTGCCTTCACCCAATAACGGTGAATATGTAAAACCACAAACACCAGTCAAACATATTCGATTATTTTTTTTTAATTAAATAAATATTCACATAGTACCATAAGCTTATATACCACTTCACTATATATTTAGGATCAGATTCTGACTAAGATCCTGAACTTCAGTAAAAATGCTACGATATGGCCTAAAGCATATAAAAACCATGCCAGTACGTATACAAACATTTAAATGTCTCCCAGTCCTCAAGAGCTTACAGCCAAAGTGACTGCACATTTACTGATCGCAAAGGCATTAGAGGAGGGACTCAGTGACCTCTTTATGTTGTCTCTTATTTAGGAGGATTAATCTCCCTTTGACTTGGTTACAATTCAGAAAACTAAATTTATGAACCTAACTCCCACTTGAAAGAAATAGGCACCTAACTTAACTGCCAAAATTAAGCATGAAATTACCTCCCTACACTGCCACCGCCAATTACACTCTAACAAAATCAACTTTTAGCTAAGCACAACAATACTGACATACAAAGCATTTCTACCCACAGCTTACTAGCTCCAATCTGTACAAGTTTGAAAGAAAAAGCTGCTGTAAGAGTGGTGGTCAGTGTTTGGTTTCAAGTGAACAGTGGTTGCTATGACAATGCTGCCATGACAATGCTGCCATGACATTCTCCATAACCTTAGAAAAGAGTCCAAGGATTGAATAAACGCCAACATCAAGTTCTCCACTTTCCCAAGTAAGTGGTCCCCAAAGGTTGGGGAGAAGTCTCACTTGTGGAACAGTCACCAAAAAAATGCAACTGCAGCTGTCTGTTGTATCTGCTCTGTGAATAACCAGAGGTTGAATTTCAGCATCCAAATCTGTCAGCAGCATTAAAAATTATACTGCAGTAAAACAAAGAGAAGCCCTTTGCAAGCAGCTTCATGAAGGGCGCTAAAGATTAAACACAGATCTTAAAATGCCTTGATGTTTGTCATGTTAGCTTAAGAAGGACATGCATTGATGCTGTAAGTTCCCATCCCCTTTGTGCGAGTATATAGGGAATGTGAGTTCTCTCCTGCTGTCATTTTGATGCCAGCTGCAGAATTAGAAAAACAAAGACAGGGGAGGGAGGAAAGGAAGGTTTGCAGTTAATTCTGTCCTTGTATACAAACATGTACTTCTCTTCCTGCTTAAATTTCGAAGGAAGTCCTTTTATACACAGCATACTTCCTTACAGCCTTCTCAAAGAAGAGACAGAGACAATTTTACTGGAAAAGGATCAGTTATTTTTTCCAGGTCCTGTTACACTTAAGGCGAAGCCGGAGCAGTAAGTACTCCTTGAAAGCAGCAAGGGCTTTAGCAATGGAAATGAGTGTTGCAACGTTGCAGCTGGTTTGGGTTTGGTGGTAGAGACTGCAAAGTTCCTTCACTCACCTCTCAGTCATACAGACAGATGTGTTTTGTTTTACTGGATGACCAGGAGAAATTGGCAACATTCACTTCGCTGTAAATCACAACAATGTATAAATCTTTAACGGGAACTATCTAGCAAACAGCTAAAACTGCGATCACCACATGTTCCCAATTTTCTTGTTTCCTCTAGATGTCAATCCTGCAAACACATGGATGATTACCTGCACGTAAGTGGCCCAGCCTAGGCTTATGCACATAGAGCATATCATGTAAAATTGTTTTGCAAGGTTAGCTTGTAACACCCACTCATGACTTACTAAAAATAACCTAACAGAAAGTACTCAGTAGGGGCTCCTAACTCCTATTTGTAAAGGGAACTTGGGCCCCAAAAACTTTAAGTCTCTCTTGAAAACTAACCACAAGCACCATTCAAAATCTGAGTTAAGATCTTCATCAAGCCACATGGCCAGAGACTGACAAAATTCTTTGGAACATCCATGTACAATGGCTACAGTATTTATTAGAGGTGCAGAGCAATGTATGTGGCTAAAGAAACGGTAAGATTTCCACATCTGTCAGAAATGTTAAGTTTTTCAGAGTCTGCAAGATACTACATACGTATAATTTCTATATACTTAAAAATATGAGCTACATTTACTTTCAGTGCATTACTATTGCCACTTTCTGTCCTTAAAGCTAAGTCATTCACCTTCACCAAATCTTTGATTTCCAAATGCAATAAAATTAAGAGCTTTTAAGTATTTGAGTTTACGTAAGAGCGAAGTATTTTAAGTTGTATACAGCATATACAACTGCTAAGTTGTATATACATCTATCCTGAAAATGATGCATCCATGATTAAATATTTTGTAGCAGGCAGAAATTTGACCCAAATATTTGGTGGCCCAATTCATGGAAAAAAACCATGCACAAGCTCGTTCCAAAAGCATATAAATAAATAAAAGAAATAAATGCAAGCAGAAAAACATACTTAGGCTTTGAAAGTATGCTTTGAACCCTTGGTAGAACAAAAAATATGCTTCTATTCAGCTGCTACCATTTCCTGCTTCTGAAAAGAATTCCTCCATTCGTTAACGGTCTATGCAACAGAAGCATCCCAGGATCTGGAGCCCATTTGAAAGTAGACTGGTGAGATGACAGTCAAAAAGTGATATCTGAGGTGCTTACCAAACTTTCAAGTTATAGTGGTAAATGTTCCAAAAAGAGGAAGAGAGAGAAAGGACTATCAAGCTCACTCCTGCTCCTGCTTGATGCAGACTCTGAATTTAAAAGACGGTGTGAGTCTGGGTGTAAAAACTGTCTGTTAGTAATACAAACAGCAATAACATAGAAAATGAAGTATTACAAATGGCTTGCTAAAAGGATATAATCTGTTAAAATAATATATTTATGCATATCCAAGTAAAATATATTCTTTAATACAACATACCTCCTTCCAACTGAACCATGTTCATGGTTTATGCTGTGCTTGCCCCAATTCTTGTTGCAAACTGGTTACTCATCTGACAGAAAAAGTTCTTTTTACAAGTTTATAAGATGATAATTGTTACCAGTGAATTGCATGTCAGTTGCCCTAAATATTTCCACCTACACTTGGAGATTCAGTATGTTAGTCTTTAAATTAAAGGCAACATAGTTGACACGAGAAGGAAAAACTTCAAGACAAAAAGAATGTAATGACTACTCTGTTTCTTCCCCTGAATTTAGGTCTGTTCTATACTTTTCATGTAGGTCACCTAGGAGATTTTTATGGCTTATGGCAAAAAAAAACCCAAACAAAACACCTTCAACGTCCAGGAGCTTAAGAAAAGATTTTTGGCAAATACTAGCAGCTTCTTGGTTGTAAATGCCCGCTTTTCACCACAGAAGATAACTGGAGTATGGCCAGCATCATCCGGAGCAAATTTACAAAAAATGCGCATAGACACAAAAATATAAAATTAGGTCTCACCTCCTAAATGAGGTAAATACACAAATATCTGGTTGAGAACTTATAAAATTATATTCTGGGCTGCACCAAAAGAAGTGCAAGCAGCAGGTCAAAGGAAGTGATTCTGCCCCTGTATCTTACTCTGGTGACACCCTTCCTGGAGTGCTATGTCCTGCTCTGCAGTCCTCCGCACAAGAAAGACACGGATCTGTTGGAGTAGGTCCAGAGGAGGGCCACAGAAATGATCACAGGGCTGGAACACCTCTCCTATGAGGACAGGCTGAGAGAGTTGGGGTTGTTCAGCCTGGAGAAGAGAAGGCTCCAATGAGACCTTATTGCAGCCTTTCAGTGCTTAAAGGGGGCCTGTAAGAAAGATGGGGACAGTCTTTTTAGTAGAGCCTGCTGCAACAGGACAAGGGATAATGGTTTTAAACTAAAGTATGGTAGATTTAGACTTGATATAAGGAAGAAATTTTTTACAGTGAGGGTGGTGAAACACTGGCACAGGTTACCCAGAGAGGTGGTAAATGCCCCATCCTTGGAAGCATTCAAGGTCAAGTTGGACGGGGCTCTGAGCAACCTGATCTAGTTGACAATGTCCCTGCTCACTGCAGAGAGGTTGGACTAGATGACCTTTAAAGCTAAACCTTCCAAGCTAAATCATTCTATGAAATAAAGACCAAAATTCTGTCTCAAGATGGTAAGACACCAAATTACATGTATCTATAACAAAGACTACTGAGCAACGTATTTTTTTGTGCTGCAGTGCAAAGATAATACACTGAAAGCCTGTTATCATTAGCAAAAGTGCTGATCTTGTGTTAGTAATCAGATTAAGAGGCTGCTTCTTTGAAAACTTTCATGAAATGTCATACAGACATGAAACATACCCGCCGACAGAGCTCTACACATGTAGACATTCTGTTGTGTTCCAGAAGCTACTTTTGCTCTGGAAATTCTAATGGCTCTTTTGGTCTTTTTACCTTAAGAACTGGACAGCCTTGGCCTATTTCTCTTAAGCCTCTTCAGTGTGGGTCATTTCTGAGTGGGTTGCATTTACTCACTGAAAAGTTTCCTGCACGCTGATGATGATGATGCCAAGTAAACAAAGAATGTAACAACTGCTCAGGAAGACAAGCCTTTGAAGGTGTGAAGTCCAGGCAGATCGCCTCTCAACCTAGCAGAACACCCCAAAGGATTGTTTGCTGAGCAATGCCAATCTGTTCAACAAACTCCTGAGACTTAAGTGGCTACAAAGAAGAATGGTTGCAGGTTTTATTTACTAAATGCCTGCAGAAATACTCCCACTGCTTATAAAAGGAAAGAGCAGTTCCATATACTGGATTTGCAAATTTAAACAGGATGCTTTTCTATGCAAAAACTTGATGTGCAAGGAAACGGCTATACAGTGTGAAAGCACCGGGACGTGGGGTGAGCGGGAAATAATGACGCTGCTTATCAAATAATACGCTGTTGAAAATGAAAAATCTACCACGGATGTACTTTCTTAATCTGTAGTTTGAACAACAGCCAAATTCAGACTTGATATTGAAACAAGATCAGAATTGTTTCAGATCTGCCAGGGCAAAACTCTTTTACTGTCATTAATAGATTTTGGGTTAGATGATAAAATTAAAGATTTTTTTTTATTTTTTTTTTTAAGCTTTCTGCTCTTTTACTCTGAGTCGAAATCAGGCCCATGAAATATGCCTCTTTTAGTTCTGGTTTCATCTTAAATTCAATTTTCTGTGTCTATCTTAGAATCCAAACCATGCTGAATATTACGGAACCAAAATTGTACAGGATTCTCTGATTCTGTTCCCCTATTCTCATACAGCAAAAGGCACTTAGCATTTTAACACCCTTTTTTCTTGTTCCAGTATTCCCCAGCTTGAAGCACGTGGTGTTTAATAAAAGGAAAACAAAGACAACTTCTGCACAAGGTTTATCAGTTATGTTACATACACTTCATTTTATTATAAAGTATTTTTTAATAAAAATTTAGATCTCTAAGAAGTTTCAGAAGCTGTACTTTCGAACATGCAGTCTGACTGTCATTGTTCAAACAAAGCCATCTTTGTCATATTTCCTTTTTGTGAGCAGAGCAATTGCGGGACTGGAATAAAAACTGGCAAAGGAAAATGATTAGCAGTGGATGTTCCTGCTACTGTTGCTTAGGGGCTGTCCCCGTCACATTTGAATAAGCTTTCTAAACCTTGATGATTGCTTTTTTGTAGCAAAGGAAGTGATCGAATTAACCACAGACCATTTGTTACTCCTGTTAACTCATTTCATTTCTTACGAATGTCTAAATATATTGCAGGGTAGTGGTGATTTTTTTTCCTTGCTAGAGATTATTGTCTGCCTGTCTAAGTAGGTATTCTACCATTACATTTATCAAGGCAAAGACATGTTTTCTTCCCAAATTATTTCTTATTTCAGATACCCAGCTTGAAAAGTCTTGGCTAAACAAGTAATTCAGCACTTCTATCAGACCCTCTGGAGGAACCAAGGCAGACAACCAAAATGCAAATCACCGAAATAAATGGATCATGTTTGAAAAAAATAAGCTGAAAGAGGAGGTACTTTTCTAAAGAGAGGTCAAAAATTGTGTTCTGGAAAGTAAAAGTGTAACGTAACAACAGAGGCTCCACTGACAGCACAACTGCTGGTGAAACAAGAGGAAAGAAAACTAATTTAAATAAACCACATGGCTAGCTTTCAGAGAAGCAGCTTGTGTAAGAGTCTCCACTGCATTTAAGAAACGTCGTGACCTTTGCTTTTCTTCAGTCCAGACCTGTTGATGTAGCATATGGCTTGGTTACTTATCAGTTCAGAGAAAAAGAGAAGTCCCTTTATAATTCTTCACTGTCTACTCAGATTTTGTGCTCGAGCACAGAGGAACAGAATACTTTTCTGATTGTTTGCCCTCTTTTCAGAATAGACGGGTTGGAAGAGGACAGTAAGAGACAGCTTAATTTCACTTCCGCTGCCTGTTCAGATCAAGCGAGAGAATGCAGAGGTTGAGAACAGCAGTAAAGGTTACAGTTGAAATAAGAGGCAAATTACTACTACAAGGCAGCAGGAAGGAAACACAAGGAATTCTGACTCACAGGTGTGTCTGAGTCAGTGTTTCTTGTGACGACAGCTGGGAGAGGTGGTAAAATTAAGCATTTCCCTTTGCTTGGGCTGTGATTTCACAACACAGCTAGTCGTGAATAGACATCAGCATTATGACGTCCCTCTCCCAGCTGCAGCAGGAAGACTTGGAAGCACCAGAACTGCATTTCAAATACTTTACAAAATGTGTAGGATAAAAGAATAAACAATCTCCCTCCTCCAAGTCCTATATTAACCATTTAAAATTCAATAGAAAGAAAACTTGACGTTAATATTATTTATGAACAACAACCCACGGTTATATTTTCCAGTTGTATACAGACCTATCCCATTTATACTGCTTTTGCATCTCAAATTACTTCCCAATTACTGCCTCACATCCAATGCTGCTCTTAAATTCCAAATTTCAACCACAAGGCATGTATGCTTCTTTCACAGAGATAATTACCACATGCACTGCAGCATCAGTTCTTTCTGAAGGGAACCACCTATAAATTTGGGAAGCTTGTTGACCTGAGTCATTTCCACTTCTGGTATGCACTACTTATAGCACAGCCTTCTCTTTTCTGGCTGTAGCCAAAAGCAATTTTAAATTACTACCATGAGGGATTCTTGCAGGTCTTTTGTAGAGGACAGAATTGTGAGAACTACACCTTCCTCTCAGAAGCTGGAGACTAACAAAAAGGTTCTCTTAGAACAATAAAAGCTAAGTAACTACAACCCTTATACCCCATTTCCTATACACATAAAGAGTTAAATTGTTCCTGTTACAATAGAGATGCTCTACATTTTAATAGTCAGATCCTTCTGAAAAATTAAGGAACACTTTCTTGTTACTAATGACCTCCACTTAGTTCAAATTTGATCCAGAACAATTATACATATAAATATTCAAAAGCTTTTACAGCTCTTTTTTGAAGTCTCACATGAGGGATGAAATGTTTTTGGCCATTGAACACAAAGGATTTCTGCCATCAAAGTGGCATGAGTCCATCTTGAATATCAGATTCTTTCAGGTCATTTGGGACCTATCTTAGATTGACGGGTAGCCAAGGACACTCAATACTGAACAACTATTAAGCAGAATAACTTTGCCCTTCCCCTTTCTGTCCCTATAATGTACCAGACAGTACTATCATGCACTCTCAAGGTAGAAAACTGCCTCTTAAAAGTTACTGCAACTGTTTCCCAAAGGGAAAGCCACCTATTTATTTATTTTTCCTTCTTTTCTCCAATGGTGAATTGTTTGCTGCATGCTCATTCTTTTTTTGAGGGTGAGTCACATGAAAACACAGGAAATACATCTGCAGCAAATGAAAAGATCTGCTCCTGGAACTAGGCTTGATGCCAAAACAAAGCATCAGAACTTGAACTGAAGATCTGAGAACAAAGCAGGAGCAGAGATGTCCAGTAGCACCAGCATTATGTGCTCACCCTACATGGAACAGCACTTCATTCTTAGAAGTAATGCTGCTTTCATACTGAAGAATGGTAGTAACCCAGAACATTCAAACCTACTTTTGACCTGCTGTATGCCACATAGTCTGACTAAAAAAAAAGATTTCAGAGCCACATGAACCATCTGACTACATAGAGGAAGACATTAAATAAGGATACCATAAAAATCATACCAAAACTACTGTGGACAAACTACCTTTTATTTTTTTTTTCCATTGCTAGCTGTCTGTTAGTAGTTGGAAAGACAGACTCAGTTCTACTTGCCTGCTTGGCATTTAGCACCATTCTCCACCCACACAGCCTACTCAAAATGGCACCTACACTGGAAATTTTACACTTTACAACTACTATTTTCCATCTGTATCAAATTCCACAACATTCCAGTTGCAATTCCAGAAGTCAGACAAGTTTGTTGCCTTCATGTTTGCTCTGCTATTCACATTCATTCTCCTTTCTCTTGCCCTCCTCTTAAGTAAGGTGGGTAGTTTAGCATATCCCCTGTAGGTTAAAAGTTAAACAAATTGCCTCCAATATGCAATACTTGAAGGAGCAAATAAAGAGAGCAAAACCAACTGAAACAGTGAACGTTGACTAGTTCCTGCATGCAGCTTTTACTGAAGTTGAGAACTCATGAGGCAAGTGCCCAAATGCATTTAAAAATGTTTACAGGTCCAGAATAAGCACTGCAGAATTCCTCTAATTTGGCAGTGCGTTTTATCCTTATCTGTAGGTGTCATTTCTTTTGAAAAAAAAATGAAATCAAAGATAGCAGTTCAGTTTGGTATGCATACTGCAAGTAAAAGCAGCTCTCTCAGGACCATCTTCTGTTGTATTCCCCCATCAAACCAGCAAAGACAATGCTGCTAAACAACGAAACTGAGCAGCTCCCTCATTCCCCACTGTCTGCCTGTACTTGTGACTCTTGTCAGGGATAACATCTCCAACAAATGCCTTCCAGCAGCACCCAGTTGCCAGTACACCCATGCAGTTACCAATCCAGGGGCTGCTTCCCTCTGCAGAGAAGTCAGCCACCCGTGCACTTGCCTTTGTTACAGAGCAGCAGTGCTGATGGTAGTAACTGAGGAAACTTCTTGCCAGCCCAGAGAGAAGGCAGAAAAGGCCCTCTTGGAAGTGAACTTTGTCATAGCTATGTGAATAGAAGGTGCTAATCTTTTTTTTTCAAAAGTTTAGGAACACACCAGTGTCACAGAGGCCCCCACAAAACAAATAGCAGCCGCTATCCAAAATGGGAGTTTATCACAACCAAGGTTGCCCTGCACTCCTTTTGACTAAACACAGGTTCAGATGTCTGTTTGGAATTAACTACTACACAACAAATTCCTACCTTTAAGGAATGACAAATCAAAATGCGCAAACCCTCACTCATAAAAGGGGAAACCTCCCACATCAGAATGCTCGAGATACCACTCACCAAAATGAGTGGAGAGGGCGGATGCACACGAGGCTCACTCAATCCGTAGAAGTATCCTTGGGCAGCTTGTCCAAGGGGACGGTCCGACTGCCAGGCGGGCCGCTCAGCAAAGAACCAGCTCCTCTGGCTCTCAGACAGGACCCCGTTTCTACCCTAGTCGAGGGTGCACTGTGGTCATTCCCAGTGGCAGAGAGGACAAGCTCAGACAAAACACGGAAGAGCCCGGACAAGGCCAGACCCTGAGCCTGTTTGCTAAGCGCTCCAGGCCCTGAGGCGCCACTTAAGCACCATGAGATGCAGCTGAACCGCCGAGGCCTTGAACTGCTCCAGCAGAGGCGCCAAACTGCTCAGCGCAGCCTGTGTGCTCCGGCTGTGCTGTCGGGGAAGGCTGCACCTTCCACAAGCACTCGAGCAATATTTTGTTACCAGCTATAGCTTGTTCAAAGATCCATCCGTAAAATAAACAGATAGCTTTTAAATGAGCAAAGAAGCTTTGTCCCAGGAAATACCGAACTCATACTGGTGGAGGACTGCAAAGAGTTTGAGAGGAACAGTTCACTGAAGCACTCTTCAGTGGACAAGGCTGTGTTGGCCTTGGAGGGGGACACAACGCAGAACTGCAAACATAAGCAGATGTGAGAGCCCTTTTGTGTTGCTGTTTTTCAAAAAGTCACAGAGTTACAACCAAACTGTCCGGTGACAGCAGTAAATGAGACTACAAGAGACAAGGACCCCAGCTCAGGAAACCTATTTACAAGCTCTTTCAAAGTCATGCAGCCAGGAAACAGAGAAAAACCTGTGAAAAAAAACCAACTTAGAAATAGCAAGACCGTACTATCCATTTCTGTTAATAACCACATATGTTAATATGGTTAAATGACATGAATTTCAACAGGCCTTGCCTTTGACATGAAGATAATTAGCTTCCAACTTCATTTGCTGGACTCCAATAGACATGTTGCTGTGACAGTGTGCAGTCATACTTACAGCTTTTCTTTCTAATGCCTAAGTGCCTAGTAAGCAGGCTCCTAGCCCATAAAGTGGTACATCCAGTCTTACACAATAACAAGGAACCATCTCATCCCAATCCATAGTGGCCATGCTCTATTATCCATTCCAGCAGACTTCTACGGCTCCAGATACTTCTGTATGGCACACCACCTCAGCTCTGCACATTCAATTGTGTGTAAACACCTCCCACCAAGGAGAAAGAGGCCTTTGCTTGTCAGTCTACGACTAGCACGCTTTCCAGCGGCTGCAAGCCTGCAGCAGTGCTATACCCAAGAAAGGTGCACCAGATGAATTCTCTGTAGAAAAGTGAGCTCAGTTCTCCTCTTTATTCTTCTTTTCCACTAGACATGCTGCTATGGAACACAAGGCCCTGTAAAGACACGGAGCTAAACCCATCCATAGAAATGCCTTTAGACATAGCTGAGTCTCTTGCTTCCTATTCTACAATATCAATACAGCATCTCCTATTCCGCAAATGTATAATTTAATAATCTAGTTCAGTGAACAGAGAGCTCAGCACTTCTGCATGTGACTAACATGGGGATGAGGAGGGACAGACAGGAACGTAACAGAGAGCTTAGAAGTAAAATCTTACCCAGAACATTTCTCGAGGTAACATCAGTTGAAACATGGCAAGGACCATTCCAACGCTCTAATCTGTTTCAGAGTGTGTGTGTGTGTGAAATTTCGGTTTTGTCACCTTTGAAAAACAAGAAATAATAAAAGCTCAATGCAGCACGTAACTTTCTTTTCTCTCCTATTTGTCCTTCCGAGCTTCCCACTTACGAATATTCAAGGTTAAGGGAAGAGAGTTCATGAATCTGTGTGGGCAGTAGGAGCTAAGATTATACCTGAACTACTGTATTTGTTTTTTTGTGATATAGACAATGTCACTATCACACTGTAAGCAAAGGCCTCTGGGGAGCTGAGAAGAAAAGGGCACAGAAGAAAAAAAAAGAACAAACAGTGACAGAAACAAAGGGCAGACTTTCCTTCTATGCCTTTTCCAATATTTCAAAGCAGATTTAGAATTGTATTGAAGATGTCTTCTAAGTAGTTGAATTCTTTATTGGCGAATCTAACAGATTTTTTTTTCTCAAAATAAACAGTAAAAATATCCATTATTTAAAAAAAGTTCTCTTTGATAGGCAATTATTTTCCCCTTGTCCCTTGGATAGTCAGAGAAAACAAGTTTTACTAAAATAATGAGCAAGACATACAAGAGTGCTGGTGGGAGCTCAACAGAGACTTGAGATCTTAGTTAACTGTGCCATCTAAAAGCACATGGAAAAATTAGATATCACTTTGACTGAACAAGGTATTTTCTGATCTGTGCAAAACTTAGGCATGGTCCTGTCACCAATGGAGCCATTATGGAAAAGACTGGGCAAATATAGGAATATAACCAGCTCAGGATACAAGTAAAACTCCTTATCTTAAAAACAAAATGTAAAACTCCGCATAGTGATGATTTCCGTTCTTGCATTGTTTGTATATTTGTAGAACAGGTTTACACATCTCTTAGCATTTCAAAAGGTTTCAATAATTTGATGTTAACTCTGATAAGTAAGGAGTTTTTTAAAGTTTCATTTTAATGGTGGATTCATAGACTCAAATTCTCCCAGTCATCATACCAGAATAATGTAAAGCAAGGACAGAACAGTAGGGCACTGCCACTATGGCTTTTTATAAATACACAGCTTTCATGTCATAGTTTAATTAATTTTCTCTTTACTGTAAATTATCACACTACTAGTCATCATTGGCCTAGATTTTTTCCCAATTAATTTCGTTATTTTTCCTCCCCTGTTCACTCTTTTGCAATAACTATGACTGTCATAGTTACATAGACCATTTCTTTCAACCACACCAGCTGCACATGGAGAAGAAGAAACTGACTCATTGGGCTGTAGGGGTAGGCTTTAACTCAAAAAAAAAAAAAAAAAAAAGTCCAAGAATTTGACTCATGTTTATTTTTAGGCAGCTCCCTGTGTCCACTTTAAAAAAAAGTCCTTTGAGAAGTACAACCAAGCAGTCAGGATTGAAAATGGCATTTAAGCAAGCTCATGTATGGGAAAACTCTGAAGCCAAACATGTCCATTTTCCTCAGAATAAAGTTCTGTCTGTAGGAATGCTATTTTAGAAGTTGCCTAAGTGTGTTTTTCTAGTCCTCACACACATATATACAAACACACACACACATCTATGTAGATAGAGACACTCCAAACAATGGAGAATTTCCTACAGAAGTCGTGCACACACATATTTTTCAATTTATGCTGCTAACCACTCCTGAAAAGCCAGTGAAAATTCAGCCTCATTTTAGCAAAGCGCTTGGACACGGATGAAGCTTAAGTGTATATATAAGTACTTCAAAAAATGAGAGAATGAATACTGCACTGAACAGAGAAAGTGATTAAGCACAACTGAAGACATAAATCCACAAAAGCAAGTAAAATTTACAATTTAGAAGATGATCTGCAGAGCCACGTTTTACATTTTGGTTTAAACCAACACAGTCCCACTGATGTCAATTCACTCTAAGTCCCAGTATATTTTAAAAATACCATACTTCCATTACATTGTTAGGCCACCATTTAAAAAAACAAAACAAAAAAGCCCCACAACTTTGAGAACATGTAAACCTGAATATCTTTGACCATATAGTGCTTAAATACTTCATGAGATACAGTTAAACATTAGTCATAATTAGTGCCAATGCCTTTCCTGCAGATTCTACAAGCTTGTCATTCAGAAAATAACTTGAGTGAAAAAGAAATCTACCTAATATTACTCATACTCCTATAAGCCTGTTGCAACATCACTAAAAAGAATAGACCTGCATTTTTCTCCTGCTTGTTTTGGCTCATCTGACATCATTATTTCCAAGACTGTATTAAAATTCCACTAAAAATACAATAAAATCGCACAAGCAAGATCCAAACAAGGCTTCACATTGCAACTGCATTTGTGGGTACGCTATTTCATAGAAGAGTTGCACCTCCTGTACATTTATTACATTCTAAATTATTGTCAAAGTTCTGACTAATTCTTATCCTACTCCTTATTCACAAGCAGTTTATAAAGAATATTTTAGTATTTGAAATTCCAGCTGGCAGGCCCAGCCTCATGGCATTTTTCTGTTCTACTCAGTGGATGAAGGAGTTACATTCAAATACTCATAAGGGATATTACACTTTCTGAGCCCCAAACTCACTTCTCAGACATAGCCTTGAGCATGCAGTCAAGTTTCACTATTTCAGCAAACAAGCATCCTTTCAAAGTAAACGGCAACCTCTGTAATGCACAACAGATAAGCCAGTGAAAAGTGAAAATGTGGAAAGCTTGAGTGAGCATCAGTGTACTGTACCTTGTAAAAGAAGCTGAACTATCAACTGACAGATAAGCTGTGCAAGTAATTGGGAATGGATCAAGTGCTATTTACACAATCAGTGAAGAACATCCCATATTTATTTCTTATAAAAATAAATATCTTAGTCAAGTAGCACCTTGGTAAACACAATTTTAGCTGTGGTACCTACAAGGAAGGGTTCAGAAACTCTGGAAAACGTAATAAACGAATTCATTTGATTTAACCATATGGACTCTTTCATAACATTTTGTTTTCACACCGTTGCTGCTATCAGCACAATGCTGAGCTGTAATAAACTGTCCACCTACACTTTTATAAGGAACAGGTAGTCGGTATAAATACTATTCTGTTTGTTTTTAAGACAGCTCTACTCATTTAGTCTGGTAAACGGTAAACACTTGGGAGCATCTTGTTTGAATAAAAAAATCCAAAGGTGATGTTTTTATGAAAACGCCAGTGAAATCAAGCCATTTAACCAGAACCACAAGGCTGCATTTTAAAACAGATTTCAGTCTGAACTTACTGCTTACAGCATCTTCGCTCTGACTGCTATGATTATTTTGCCTCTTCCTCAATTCCTTTATTCCTCCTTCAGAGGCCACTGGTACAATTGCAGGTAAAGATATTCCAGCCTTCTGCTAGTTCTGGCTTTACAAGAGTAGCACAAGTGGACCTAGAATTTTCCATGAGGGTGTTTATGTAATTACTGTTCCTTCAAGATTTTTTAAAGGCTTTATTTACTGTCCAATTGTCTTATCCCAAGTACCTCTCCAGAACTTAGTTGTCTAGTATTCATCCATGATAAATTCTGGAAATTTTCCCCATTTATCCTAAGGAGATTTCAGAGTAGTTTACATGCTATAATTCTGCTTTTTTTGGCTCAACCAGCTATATTCTTCACAGGCTTCACTGCTCAGTAATCCTGTCTGATAGGTTTAAAATCCAACTGGCATAATTTAGTCAAATGGAGGGAAAAAATAGAGAAAGCCAATGAGTCAAGGGAAGCAAGTTCACAAGGAATATTTTCAGCCTTGGCCAAAGGGGGGAAAAAAAAAAAGTGTGTTATAATTTTTTTTCCCTTGCAAAGTGTTTCACATTTTAAAAATATTTAAACTGTCACACAGTACCTACCATGCTCTGCTTTCTGAAAGTGCAGATCTGCCTGATTTCTGTAAGAGTCACGACAACCTATAATCCCAGTGCCAGTAAGTTAACATAACTATTTTTACATGGGCAGGAGATAGGGCAGATGTACAGGAGCAGACAGCTGAATGAAGCCAAGGTAACTCTGTGGACTTTATTATGTCATCAGGCTGTGCAAGGTCATGAAATTGGGTCGAAAAGCTTTGGGAGATAGGTTCATTGAATTTAAGAATAGCAGAATGTGCTACTGAAGGAGAAGAAAGGTAGTAAGAACTCCCATGCACGGCCAGAAGTTGAGTTGAGATTGTAGAAAAAAAGGGGCAAAATTACAACACTTAGCTTCCACACCGAATGGAGAAAGCTCTCTGAGTATACTCATTTTTATATTTTAAAGTGTTCTTCTCCTTCAGAACATGCCTTTAAAAATTCTCTTTTGGAAGTCCTACGCGATGCTTCAACCAATCCTTTCAGTACGTGGACTTCGTCCCTTGGAAGCTAAATAGTCTCTTTACCTGCATTACAGGGGAAAGCCAGACAGCTCTGGAGCAAGAACATCATAACCACATGAGCAGTATGGGGAGAGTCTTGCTGAGGCTCAGTGCACATTGACCCAGTGCCTCAAGCACTGTCTCACAACAGCAGCACAACTGAGCCCTCCTCAAGCACGTCACCGTTTATCAGTTATAGCCTTGGGTTAGAAAGAATTGACAGAAGGTGGCAAACCCAATTTATATAGCACAAAAGAATCGAGGAGTTAATGAACCCATTTTATTCCCCTTTAACCTGACAAAATTCAAGTATGCTGAACATGGAAAATAAATGGTCTGAGCCATGTATCTATGGAAAAAATTGAGTGTTTATTCCAAAACAACTTCAGAAAAATAGGCACAAGCAGATGAAAGCTTCCAAGGCCTTTAGAACTGGCAGGTTACTCTGTGCCTCAGCACACCTTCAAAAACAAGAAACATTCACATTCAGTAAGTTTTCAGAAATTGCCAAGTAACTGCTTTTGTAGGACCAGCCTGCTTTCTCAAGGATTAATGAACAGCCATCTAAACAGACCACTATTTAATTTTCGCGTTCTGGATACATTGCCTATATGCAAAAGAAAAACATATGAAAAAAATTTCCCAGACATCTGACTTTCCTACTTCCTCCAGCCTTTCTTTGTAGGCTTGGATAAAGACAACAAACATTAAAAACTCAGTTGCTGATATTCCCTTCTACCAGGACTGAGTTAAGCATAACATACTCTCCAAGCTGCTACCACATAATAATATTAAAAATATTTCTTATGAAAACCTGTAGCATTTAGGCTATTCTTCTTTCACAAATAGAAAAGAGTAAAAATAAGTCAGACTTCAAAATTAGGGACAATCTAGGAAATATTATGAAGACTTTTATTCATATTTATACAGAAAAACTGAAGACTAACTTTCACTTCATGTGACAGACTTTTTACTAAATAACAACCACGTATTGTACCTCGTGCCAAAATTATTAATCACGAATATTTTATTCCCTAAAAAGTGAGCAAAATTGTCTTACATTATTTGTTCACCTTCAAATCTGACAAAGTAAGAGTTTGAAGAAAAGTTGTAAAATGCCAGGTACTTCAAAAAACAAAACCACCAAACAGAAAGGAGAGAGGCAAATACTGGCACAACAGGTTTATAAGTCAGTATAGCTGGTTTTGCTATTACCAGGAAGCTTCTGGTAACTGAACACAATAAAACCACTGAGAAATAGACCTGCAAGAGAAATAAACAAAACCAACCCCACAGCACTGAAATAAAAATCATATCCTCAGTAATTAAAGCCATGTCAGTGTTGTTTTGATGCAGGGGTGACAATGTTCTGCTGGACGCTTTCTGACTGCCTAGACAACAGGGATCCACACCGAACACGATACACTGAAAACTAGATAGGAAAATTACATAAATTCAGGAAAAACAAAGGTTAATTCAAGCTTCACTTTATTAGTAGTTTCACTTTGACCTCTTTATATTTCATTTGACTCTTAATGGAAACAAGCATTATACCCTCCCATACAACAGAATTAATAGAATAATGAAAAAACACATTTCAATGTAGTGTCCACTGTTGTTCAAAATGACTGCTTAATACATTAAAATGAATGTTTCAGAAAGGCAAAAATCACTTATTCCACAACCCAGAAATCCAATTCACTCTTATTCATTTTCTTCTTAAAACAGGAGTCTTGTAATGAAGTAGGAAAATATAATCACCAATTGCATTATGTAGAATGAGCAACCGATGCAAAAATCTTGTAAACTCAGTCTGAGAATATCAGGATGCTCTGGAGCATTCAGCAAATAATTACAAATATCAAATGTGTTCCGTTTGTGTTTGCAAATGACCCATGCAAAAGATCAAAAATTACTCAGTTCTATTAAAATAGCTACTTCCCTTACAAAACATATGGTTTACTTTCAGTTTGGAAAAAAAATAATTTATTTTAAGTGAAGGTAAGTAAACAGGGGAAAAAAAAATCCAGTATGTTTACTACACCGGTCGAAGACAAAATGTTCCTGTTTTTGTTCACAAAGTATTGGTAAACCTGAAGCTTACAGGAAACAAGAGACACCACAAATTCATAGTCAAGAAATCAAGCAGATGATAGCACAAAAAATTGTTATCTTTTAGAAGGATGGACAGAACATTAAAAGCTACAATAATGAGTGGCACAGAAGAAGAAATGTAACTAAATAAATCCTAATGCTTAAGTTCCAACATCCTAGCACTACACAGTTTCCCTGCTTAACTATACGAAACTACCTTACTGAACTGAAAACATTGCTGCTTGCTGCAGAAAAAGTCTGTATGACAGCATCTCATTTGAAGATTTCAATTAAAGCTGCTAGTAATATAGTTCAAATCTCCATTATCTGAGGTTATTTCAACAGAAGCACCGAGGAAATCTTTTCTATACTAAACTGTGTTCAATAGACACAAGCTTGTTTCCTGCCAAAGTACAACTCCTACTCCAGAGAAAGATGGCAGTGGAAGGTCCCTAGGTGCATATCTAACAACCACTTACTACAATTTGAAAATCTTAGAAATTCTGGTGAAAGCAGAGATAGTTGGATGGAAAAGAACAAAAGCTCCTAATTCTCAAGTCAAACAAGAAATCCCAGTTGTATTTGGGCAGGATATTAAATAGGATGTTGGTGTTAAATATTGCTGCTCTTGTTTTATCAGACCAAGATGAGGAAGATCTTAGATCACAGCACTCAGCAGGGAAAAAAAAGACAGACAGACATTGACATTGATTATTTTTATGCTGTCGCACAGATGGAGTAAATTCAAGAGGTAGTACTAAAATGATAGGACTTAGTTAAAGCCTTTGCACCTGCTCTGGCAGATGGATGCAATTAATAACAGAAAAGAAACAGAAGAAGTCAAGTAAAATTGCTCCCCGAGGGTTAGGTTGTTTTAAAATTAAGCTGACACGCTTCTTTAATACAATATATTAAGGCGGAGATGCGTTTTGAAGTGGGCTGTCTAGTTTACAGCAAACGAACTCATTAGAAAGGTACATACTGAAACACAGGCCTGGCCTCACAATTAGTTTTCATACTCATTCAGTAAAGAGAGAATGTATTTTCTAATCGCTCGTAGTCAAGCAAATTGTTCTGCTATATTTTGCATGGAAACAATAACAATATCATACTTAAGTTGATTTGCTCCTAGTACAAATGAAAGAGTTGGAAATGCAAGCCTGAAAGCCTTAGTCAGTACAATTCTTGCCAAGGTACTTCCAACGTGCCCTTTAAGGAGCTCACTCCTGAAGAAGCCAGCTAAAAGTAAATCTAATTATGTGAAGTACAACCAAAATGATTAAAGATGAAAGGCTCCATAATACTGCGTGTATGTGTGCACACACGCTCCCAACTATATCTGTGTACAGTTACTATAGCCATGATGACCTGGACAGGCGACGATCCACGGCATTAAATTATTAGGATACTCCCTAGTAGTTTGGGCCCTTGTCAGCTGTTGTTTTCCCGAACAAATGCCAGGGAGGTTCAGGATCAGCACAGGTCAGGGATCACTCCCTGCATGCAGGTATTTTGGGTGTGGGGATATGAGGGAGTGGTGGTTCAATATTAGTAAGAATGGTGGCGACCAGCCCTGTTGTGCCATGCTGCTTGGCCTCAGGGCCCGAGAACAGCGCCTGACTCATTTTTATTTACAGGTACAAACAGAGCCGAATTTAGCCTGTCATTACAAAGAGGATTTAAATCCTCAGCAGAGAGAACTAATGCAGCAACACTGTATTATTATGAGTGGTACCGCAACAGCCTGCTGGAGCAACAAAGAATTTCTACAGTGCACAGAACCTTGTTGGTCTCTAGAGCTACCTGAAAGCAAGGTGCAGTGAGGTGGGGGTCGGTCTCTTCTCCCAAGTAACAAGTAATAGGACAAGAGGAAACAGCCTCAAGTTGCACTAGGGCAGGTTTAGGTTGGGTAGTAGGAAAAATGTCTTCACAGAAAGGGCTGTAAAGCAGTGGAACAGGCTGCCCAGCGAAGTGGTGGCCTCACCATCCCTGGAGGTATTTTAAAGATGTGCAGATGTGGTGCTGAGGGACATAGCTTAGTGGTGAACTGGCAGCGCGGAGTTAATGGCTGGACTTGAAGATCTTAAAGATCTCTTCCAAATAAAATGGTTCTATGATTCCATGTGTGGTGGGTTGTTTTCCCCGCCCCCCACCACAGTAGTTCAACAGTAACAGTTTAAGCCACTTTGCATCATACGTATCTCATGTGTGAAAATAATCTTTTTTATTTCTAGGAACCACTATGACATTTTTTTAAAAAGTAGGCTTGAGTACTCAATGACCATGAAGAAGATACTCTAAGTAAAAAGAGGAAAAATAGAGGCAGCTGAATTACCCAGATAATAATCTAACATGAAAATGACACTTTTACCACCAATTTTCTCTTAAGTAATCACCCTCTAAGGCATGAAAAGCATCTATTATTATACCAATTTGAATTTTCAGTAAGAGAATTTTGAATGCCGCAAGTGATTGGTTTTTGCTTTCTGTCTCTGAATTTGCTATAATAAACCAGGTATGTCGCAGTCTACTTTAAAAGTTACCCACAATGGTGGCTTGCAGCTTAACAACTCTCAAAATCATAAATAAACGGCTTAATTTTTTTTGTAGATCTGAAGAGCCTAGCCCCCTCGAAGGCACTGTAAAATGATAACATGAAAGGATTTTCCATTTGCTCTGCTTTAATATTCTTAACAACCATTACAGGTGACTACATAATAATTGGATACTGGGAGGGAAGGGAAGGTATGGATAAGACATTGTATATATCTCGAATGGGCTAACAAAAATGTGTATTTAAGCAAGTAGTCCTGGAACTTAAAGGTATCCATTGCTACAATAGTTATCTTTTTACTTTGTTTGAGTTATATTGTGGGATTCTTTTGTTTCTTTGGTTTTTTTTTGATGTTTTTACAGAACAGATGGATGTAGGGCACCAAAACAACAGCGAGTTTTAGTGGCCCTTACAGCCTCAGCTTCCCTGCAAAGAGGGACCAGCTGCTTTGTGCTGTGCTCAGCCATTAAACTGCTGCCTGACAGCGCACCGCAGAATGCTACACCTCTATGAACAGTTGCTTTTCAGAATATTGTACACGTTTAGCCAAAACACCAAGAGTTTACTTTGAAAGTTTAAGGATGCTGGGACAGCCAGGGTATTGTGTTACAATTAGCAAGAGGTCACTTCACATCCAACTTTTGAAATAGCTGACCTAAGCTTTTACAAGCGTTGCTACCATATCACTTAACTCAGCATATTGTATACTGCACTAACCTTTAAAAAATTATCTGTACATGAGGGTTATACAGTATCTTATTCATGCGACTATAAACAAAGCCTACATCCAACCTCTTCGTTGTTCTTCGGTTTCAGCGTAGCTGGGAAAAAAACCCACTTGTACTATGGCAAAAAACCCACAAAATGAAAGCAGTTTCCAAACCACATATATCGACTGACTGCCGAGAATCAATAATATTTTAATAGCTAGTGAACAAAGAAAACCAAAACAAAACATCTCTTTCGCTTCCAACTACTGTCAATGGCTCTTTGATGGAATTCACTCAAGAGCAGCAACATAAAGTTTCATTCACAAGGCGGTCCAACAACTCCAAAGGAATTGGAGTCACCAACAAAGAAAAAAACCCCAACAAAACCAGACCCAGTTAACAGACAGGAAAATACTGCAATGAATAAATGTAACTGCTCATTTAATTTTAATCTCTTGTATCTCTGTTTTTTTCTTGACTACTAAGCAGCTGGGCTTGTCAAGAAGTCATATGATTTTACCTTTCAGTAAAATGCTCAGACCTGAAATCTTTACCTTACAAAGTGTTTATTTAAGAATTCAAAACAAGGCTTCTTTAACACTGTCTTGATTCCTTTATCATATCCTGACTCACAGTCACCTTCGCTCCATCATTTTCGTTACAGGATTTTACCAAATTCTTAACAGCAGTCACCCAGACATCATTCTATCACTAGCAAGTACCTTAACTAGAGTGAGGATCGGTCGCATGTAACATGGAATTCTCAGAATCTGTCACCTCAAATTTACCTCATTTCCATTCTGTAGTGTTTGCATATAGTGATTAAAACAATTACAAGCATCAGATCCAAACTGTCATGTTCTTTAGCACAATAACAAGTAAAATAAATATTTAGTCAGAGAGCTTATGAGTAAGAGAGACCTGTGGAGGCATTTTAATTGCACATACATAACTTGGGGGCCTTAATTAATTAAACTTACCTATGCACCTTACATATAGCCCAAACAGAAAGCTGCTCTTTCCCATACAGAATCAAAGCGTCTGGCTAAGGTTTCTGCTTTGAATCACCTTGTGGTCTCTCATTGGACCTATACATAGCAGACTAGCTTCTGAATTTTGGCCGGTAGAAAGCCTGAAGTTGGACAGTGGGAATACCCTTCTCACCTGTCCCTCTGGACAGTGACATGAACATATTGCTGCTGGCCTGCTTCAAAATATTTCAGGTGACCAGTTCCTTCCATCACCACCTTCTCAAGGGCCATTTATCCCTATGCACCCCGTAGATCCAAAGGGTAAGATAAGTCCTTACACTCTCCAGTGCTACCAAACACATGGCAGCTGCTTGCTCCTCTCTCAGCTGTCTTCTATCAAACAGTCCTTTTGCACTGCATGCTTGAAACCACTAAAGCAATTCTGTGTCTTCCAGCTCTTTCATAGCACAGCATGCAAAAGCTTGAGCCATCTCTAACACCCTTGATACTAGAAGCCATAGGTATCTCTTTCACCTGCTTCTCCCAGTTGGCTGGCTTCCAACATACGCTCATATGACCCTCTGAGGACTGTAATTCCCAGAATATCTGTACTTACTGTACAGCATAAGCAATGAGAAAAGGCTGTTTGAAAATCACTCACTTTCCCCACAGAGCTGGCTATTCTCTTAATAGCGCAACACACGTCCACAGGGACGCAGGCAACCAAGCTGCTCTCTCCTGCTGGCTCTGCACTCAGATGAACTGCAAGACAACATGACTCAGCTCCAGACAGCTACCAAGCGCAGCTCACACATAATAGCTCTTGGCAGCGTGTGGAACATGAAGAGAATGACATAACAACAATGAAAACAAAACAACTGAGAAAAAGAACCAAAGATTTTAACAAGTTCAGGAAAAAAAAAGGTCAGATCCTCTGCTTTATCCAGAACTTTCAAAGAGCAAGCAAAAGAGTGAGCAGTCACCACCAACCTCATCTTATGCAAACTGAGCTCCAAACAAAAAAAGGGTAGGGAGAGCTGCCAGAGAAGAGCTTTAACCCAACATTTAAAACAACACAGGGAAGAGAATAATTTACAGAGCCTACAGTGAAATGAGAAGCTTCCAACCCACTTAAGGCAAGTACCTGCCAATTCATATTTTAAAGCTATAGAGGAGCAATGATGTTTGAGGAAGACATTACTGATATGATTTTATTGTATATGTGCCCAGAGGAGTAACTTGATGTGTTTTAAATCAACAGGAAAATACCAGCACTAAAAATACCTATAAATGACAATATAAATAAAAGAAACACTGAAGCACTCTACAACTTTTTCTGTTTTTCCTGACCTTATTCTATTAAAATTGAAAAATCAGAAAAGATATGGAAAAAAAAAATCAAGAAAAAGGGTAAGCCATTAAAAAGAAATTGTTACAAAGGAAAACATACTTGTGGATATTCAGAAAACTGAAACTTAAAAACACTCCTCTAACACAACCGTCTTCAGAAAGCAGCCTCAAAGTTTTTAAGTGTTTTATTTTTGTTTCCTTGTATGATAATTAATTAGAAGATTAACACTTGCAAAGCATAATCACTCCCTGGAACATCTTCAAAAGAAGATGAAGTCAAATGTCTTGTACCTTGTGTAGGTAAGCCTCATTCTTTCCTCTCCAGAAATCACAGGTAATATGCACATTGAGGCAAAAACTTGCCCTAAAATATATTTATTAGCTGGGTTTTATTTACCCTATCCCCATACAAAACGCTCATTATCAAAATAAACATCCATCTAGGGGCATTCTTAACTGTAAAGCGTTCACAGATTCCCTCCCTATCTTTCAGGGGGGCAGCATGAGTCTTATCAGCCACTTCTTGAGGCTCTCCAACCCATTTCTAAGATGGGAAATCTCAGAACTCATGTAACAACAAACCTTGTTCCCTCCCATACCGTCAAAAAACCAAGAAAAAAACCCAGACGTACAGAAGGGCAAGAAGTTCGTGAACTTTAGGGCTGCAAAAAAAAACCCAAATCGGCAAACTCTCAAAAGCACAAAGGGGAAGTGGGAATGCAGAAGGCTCAAAAACGTGGCCGTGACTGTTGATTTTTAATGCACATGAAGCGCCCCAGCAGACAGGGGCACCACAACAGCACCAGGGGGCGGAGGAAGGAAAGGAAGGACACGCTGTCACAAACTCTGGCCATATCATTAGTCCCTGAAAATCCTACAACCAATTCGGCATACCCCCGATACTGACCCCCACCCATCTCGCCTCACCCCCCAAAAGCCCTCAAAAAGGCGGGCAAGCGTGACGAGGCGGGACCGGAAACTCCACCTCCCTCCCTCCGAGCCCAGCTACTGGTCAGTTCTCCTATCACTCTCAGTACCGACAACGCCCTCCTTCCCGCCCACCTCCCCATCTCCACAGCCTTTTCCCAGCCACCACCCCGCCCTCCCGCCAGCTCCACGCTCATTTGCTGATAGGCAGATCAATCAAATCAGCTTCCTCTTCTCACTGGCTGCTCTCAGGCAGTGGTTCCCGCCCGCGGGCAGGGGGCCGGGCTCCTCGGCGTGGCCGCCCGCTCTTCTCTGGGTGCGCATGCGCGGGGCCGAGTGTTGTGCTGGGGGTGGGCATGTTCCGAGGAGAGGAGCGGCCGCCAGAGCGCCGCGGG